>UESW01001441.1:254366-462932 GCA_900491605.1 Calamus simplicifolius | reverse complement strand
CGTCGCCGATCTCGGACGGATCGCCATGGTCCGAGATCGGTCGTGGCCGATCGGGATCAGGGCTTGGATCGATCGCAACCGTCGTGGATCGTCGCCGATCTCGTCGATCGGATTGCAACTGTCCGAGAACGGTTCGTGGCCGATCGGGATCACGGCTTGGATCGATCGCAACAGTCGGATCGTCGTCGATCTCGGACGGATTGCAACTGTCCGAGATAGGTCATGGCCGATCGGGATCACGGCTTGGATCGATCGCAACCGTCGGACCTTTGCCGATCGGACCGATTGCCGCGGTCCGCGATCGGTCATCGCCGATCGGGATCAGGGCTTGGATCGTAATTAAATAAGTTTATGTAATTAAAAATTTTATAAAATAAATTGCAACGCCATTTATCGTCACAATTATTAACATTAATTATAAATATAATCATTTATAAATAATATAAAATAAATTGCGACGCCATTTGTCGTCGCAATTATTATAATAAATTTAAATATTTTCATTTAAAAATATTTAAAAAATAATTGCGACGCGCTTCTTGCGTCGCAATATTTGTAATAAGTTTTTATTTTAATCTATTTAAATTATTAAAAAAATATTGCGACGCCTTAGCGACGCAATTATTAGAAAATAAAAATATTTTTTCCGCCAGATGATGGCGCCAATTTAGCGACGCTTCAGCGTCGCTATGTTTTCTAAAAATTATTATAAACATGTATTAACGATGAATTAGCGACGCCCTAGTGCGTCGCTAAGAAAAAAAAAAAAAAAAAATTGCGACGAAAATGGCGACGCAATTTTGGCGTCGCTAATTCCTATATTTAAGCCGGGTCCCTTCTCCTTTCCTCCTTCCCGTCTTGACCTAGCGCCGCCGTGAAGCTAAAGCTGAATCTCCGGCGCATCCCCGTCCTCCGGCTACCCGACGATCGCATCCGACTCCGGCAACCCGGCGATCTCATCTCAACCAAGGTTAGCTCCGATAAAAAAAAAAATGTTTTTTTTTTATTTATTTCCCTACGGCCACAGCCGTTGCCGTGGCCGGCAGTGGCCTGGCCACGGTGGCCAGGCCACTGTAATCAAAAAAAATTTTTTTTTTTTAACAGGGGGAGGGGAGGAAACCCCCCCGCCCCCCCTTTCTTTTCTTGTCCGGCCACGGCCGTGGCCGCGGCCGGACAAGGCGGCCACGGCCGCTGCCGTGGCCGTCTTCTCCGGCCACGGCCGCTGCCGTGGCCGCAGTGGCCTGGCCACGGTGGCCAGGCCACTGTAATCAAAAAAAAAAATTTTTTTTTTTTAACAGGGGGAGGGGAGGAAACCCCCCCCGCCCCCCCTTTCTTTTCTTGTCCGGCCACGGCCGTGGCCGCGGCCGGACAAGGCGGCCACGGCCGCTGCCGTGGCCATCTTCTCCGGCCACGGCCGCTGCCGTGGCCGCAGTGGCCTGGCCATGGTGGCCAGGCCACTGTAATCAAAAAAAAAAATTTTTTTTTTAACAGGGGGGAGGGGAGGAAACCCCCCCGCCCCCCTTTCTTTCTTGTCCGGCCACGGCCGTGGCCGCGGCCGGACAAGGCGGCCACGGCCGCTGCCGTGGCCGTCTTCTCCGGCCACGGCTGCTGCCGTGGCCGCAGTGGCCTGGCCACGGTGGCCAGGCCACTGTAATAAAATTTTTTTTTTTTTTTAACAGGGGGAGGGGAGGAAACCCCCCGCCCCCCTTTCTTTTCTTGTCTGGCCACGGCCGTGGCCGCGGCCGGACAAGGCGGCCACGGCCGCTGCCGTGGCCGTCTTCTCCGGCCACGGCCGCTGCCGTGGCCGCAGTGGCCTGGCCACGGTGGCCAGGCCACTGTAATCAAAAAAAAAAAAATTTTTTTTTAAAAGGGGGGAGGGGAGGAAACCCCCCCGCCCCCCCTTTCTTTTCTTGTCCGGCCACGGCCGTGGCCGCGGCCGGACAAGGCGGCCACGGCCGCTGTCGTGGCCGCAGTGGCCTGGCCACGGTGGCCAGGCCACTGTAATCAAAAAAAAAAATTTTTTTTTTTAACAGGGGGGAGGGGAGGAAACCCCCCCGCCCCCCCTTTCTTTTCTTGTCCGGCCACGGCCGCTGCCGTGGCCGGCAGTGGCCTGGCCACGGTGGCCAGGCCACTGTGACAAAAAAAAAAAAGAAAAAATAAAGTTTTCCTTAACAGGGGGGAGGGGGGAAACCCCCCCCCCCCCCCCCCCCCCTTTCTTTTCTTGTCCGGCCACGGCCCGCTGCCGTGGCCGGCAGTGGCCTGGCCACGGTGGCCAGGCCACTGTGACAAAAAAAAAAATTTTTTTTTCCTTAACAGGGGGGGAGGATGCAAATGTTTCGGTTTCCTTCCGATGATAATGAAACTGATTCGCAATCCGATACGGCATCGGATGTTGAACCAACATTTCACGAAACAAATGACACCGATTAAACATAAAGGTTTTTTAAAATTTAACTTTTTTTTATAAGTGTTAAATTCTTACATAGTCAATCATTAATCGTAATTTAATTGTGTGAATCTTTAGTATTTTCAGTATGAGGGGCAGAGGTAGATCTACCGACGACAGTTTGGGTGAGCAGAGACGTAGTTTGGATCCTGCGAGATCAGATCACATGAGCGTCGGAGATGGAGAGTTTGGATCTCCAGCAGAGGCGCAGCCTTCGATCTCTGCACCAGTATTACCATCCACCCGATCGGCACAGACCTCCGAGAGTTCTTCCGCGATCCGCGGCCGCACTGTACTTAGACTTGATGCTCAGGGGATGTAAGTATATACTAATTAAAAATATTTATTTATGTTTTTAAGTCATTTACTTATAAACTTGCATTTTTTTAACATATTCATTGAGCAGCATCATGTCTCGAGCCACATCAGCGCCGTTTTCAGAGGCGTGCAGATCCCACTGGCTACGATTGGCGCCACGTATCGCCAGCCACGAGGGAGTTTTATTTTTTTGAGTTTCAGGTAAACTTATTAAATACAATTTATCAGATATATAATTCTTTAAAGTTAATAAATTCAGAAACTAACTATTTATTTTAATGCAGAAAAAGTTTACGTGGGATCCTGCCACCCATGATGCCATTAGGGCAGCATGGGAGGCTCTGACGCGACGCCGATACTCTGACATGCTTCATCGTTGGAGGTCATCGGGTCAGCGTCCTGCGCACGTGCCAGAGGGTATTTATGACGAGTGGCAGCAGGCCTGGGAGTCCGATGGCTGGCGCAGGAGGTCCGCATCAGCCAGCACGAACCGCCGATCTGAGAAGGGCGGTCCTGGCACGGGTCTCTCCCGTCATACTTCGGGCTCCATTTCGATTCAGAAGCACAGACGGCGTATGGTAAGAAAATATAAATATTTTAATTACTATTTTAGTTATTTACAAATATTTGTATTAATATCATTTTTTTTATTGTTATAGACTGAGCAGGAGGGCGGAGATCCTGGTGAGTTTCGTCTATTCAGGGCGACACACACCAGGAGGGACGGCTCCTGGGTCGACACGCGATCACGGGAGGTTGCGGTAAGAAATTAGATTTATGTAGTATCTGTTTAATTTCTAAAATTTTATTTTGAAAATTTATTAACTCATTTATTGTTGATTTCATATTTTCAAGACACGAGTCGAGGAGCTTCGCTCCCAGGCATCGCAGGTCAACTCTACTGATGGGGAGACGCCCGTCGAACTCTCAGCAGAGGAGAGTCGACGTGTGTTTTGGAGGCTGTTGGTGCCCAGCCATGAGACCGCAGGGTCTATGGTATGGGCACTAGAGCTTCTACATTTTTTCCCCATCAGGCCTTCAGCTCGCGAGTTTTGCTGATCTTCCTCCCGAGCGTTTACAGGAGCTTCGCAGATCTATTGCAGAGGAGGTTCGGCAGGAGGTCGAGCAGGATTTTGAGGATCGTATGCGAGGCCGGGATCAGGAGGTTGCAGACATGCGAGATGAGATGTATTATTTGCGGGATATGGTTAGACACTTGTCGCAGAGTCTTCAGCCTCCACAGCCTCCACAGCCTCCACGTGATCGTTCAGATTCTTGATGTATTTTTTTTCTTTTTTTTATGTTGTAAAAACTTCAAAATTTTAATATATAAATTATTTTTGAAATATATTATTGTTTGGATTGAGTGAAAAATGTTTGTATCAATATTTAGATTTAGCGAAATTGAATTAATCGTTTTAATTTTTAATCATTTAAATATTTTTAAAATCAAAATTTGCGATGCATTAGCGACTGATATTTGATCGCTAATATTTTTAAGATATTATTAATAAATATTGCGACGCAATGACCTGTCCTCGCAATAATTTAAAAATAAATTTAATAGCGACGCATTAGAGACTATAATTGGGTCGCTATTTTATCTTAAAAATATTTTAAAATATTGCGACGCAATTACCTTGCGTCGCAATATTTTAAAATAATTTTTATTTGCGACGCATTAGAGCGTCGCAATATTTAATAATAATTTTTTTAAAAAATTAATTTTAAATTTTGTGATGCAAATTAGTGCGTCGCAATATTTAATAATAATTTTTTTAAAAAATTAATTTTAAATATTGCAACGCAAATTGTGCGTCGCAATATTTAATAATAATTTTTTTCTAACTAAATTTATTTTAAATTTAGCGATGCATTTTCATGCGTCGCAATATTGCGACGCAATTTTGCGTCGCAAGAGCGTCGCAGAGAGTCGCAATATTGCGACGCAATTGCGACAAAAGGGTATTGCGACGGACAGTTGAGCGACGCCCTCGTTGCATCGCTATTGCGTCGCAATATCATGTTTAGCGACGCAATTGCGACGCATTTGGGCGTCGCAATATTTAAAATCTCTTGTAGTGATCAACCAAACAAAGTACACGAGAAATTTTAAAGAAGTTTCGTATGGAATCAATAAAACCCCTCGGAACACCAATGAGTCCTTCATGCAAGCTGGACAAAGATGAAGAAGGTAAGAAGATTGATCAGAAATATTATCGAGGTATAATCGGATCCCTACTTTACTTAACTGCAAGTAGACCAGACATAATGTTTGCTGTTTGCTTATGTGCTAGATTTCAGTCTGAACCGAAAGAATCACACTTAATTGCTGTTAAAAGAATACTAAGATACTTAAGTGGAACTAAAAATGTAGGTTTATGGTATTCTAGAGACTCAACATTAAATCTGATTGCATACACTGATTCTGATTATGCTGGATGTAAGTTAGATAGAAAAAGCACAAGTGGTGCATGCCAATTCTTAGGAAGTAACTTAATCTCATGGTTTAGCAAAAAGCAAAATTCAGTTGCATTATCAACTACTGAAGCTGAATATGTAGCAGCTGGAAGTTGCTGTGCTCAAATCCTATGGATTAAGCGACAACTTGAAGACTATGGTATCACACTTGATAAAACACCTATAAGATGTGATAACACAAGTGCAATTAATCTAACTAAAAATCCAATTCAACATTCTAGAACTAAACACATAGAAATTAGATATCATTTTATAAGAGAACATGTTGCAAATAATGAAATTTGTCTTGACTATGTTAACACTGAAGAACAATTAGCAGATATATTTACAAAACCCTTAAGTGAAGAAAGATTCTGTTATCTTAGAGGAGAGTTAGGGATTTGTGATCCATTAGAATGAATTTGAAACCCCTAAGGAAATTTTATCTAAAATTCTTTCAAATCCTTGATCTTTAAGGAAATCTTATCTAGAATTCACATCTAATTGATCTATTCAAATCCAATGATTATTTTATCAATTTTTATGATCAATTTCCGGACACATTTCAGAAATTTCATGTTTTTGCTCTGAAATGGTCTCGGAGCCGACTCGGTGAGTATCGGAGTCGACTCCTGGTTTCTGCTGAAACTCTCGAGTCGACCCCTTCTCGGTGCGAGTCGACTCCACTTCGGGATGGTTTTCTGTGACTGTCCGGAGTCGACCCCTCGCTTTGCGGGAGCCGACTCGAAGTGGTCCCAGGTTGATTTATCTAGGGCAGAGTCGACTCGCCGTTCTTTTCTATCATCTCAATCTCTCAAAATACTCTCTCCAAAACACTTCCAGACCTTCCAAATTCCCAAGAATCCTGATTAACCCTTCCAATCGATCAATGGCCCCTAAAACTCGAGGTTCTAACCTTTGTGCGGCCGGTGTTAAGAGGAAGAGGGCTGTGAGGAAGACCGTAAGGCGTCCGTTCGTGAGCCATCACCTAGCTCGGATTCAACATCATCTTCCTCAACTCCAAATGCTTCTCCATCTACAGCTCCTTCTCAGGTAGATAGACTAGCTGATAGAATCATAACTACGGGAGAAAAGTAGATTTTGAATTGTTTGAGGCTGAGGGATTTCTTTTGGGAAGACAGTTGATAGAGATGGGTTGGGAAAAGATCTGTTCCCTTAGATTGTCCTACATATCCCGCCTTGTAAAGGAATTTTATAAGAATTTATCTAGAGGAGATAATGGTCTTATAAGCATTGTGAGAGGAAATAGGATTCAGTGACTGTAGAGCTGCTTTCAAGATTGTTGGATCTACCCATGTCAGGAACTTCTACATTTTCTTCGGATGACAGATGCCCAGCTCTTTCTAGACTACTTAACCGGGAGGTTGTCGGTTTTGAGGAAGTTTTTCCAATCAGTTATCCTTAGAACTGAGACTGCTCCACAACATCTGTAGTAGAATCCTTTTCCCCAAAATTGGGAGATTTGATTATGTGTCAGAAAGGGATATTTTTGTGATGGATGCAATTGTAACGGGTAAACCCATTAACCTTCCCAGTATGATTTTATGGTATATTGCCGACTGTGGAGGAAAGAGAAAATCAAGCTTGCCCTATGGCATGATCCTCACTAAAATTTTCCAGAGCCAAGGGATTGTCATTTCTGATAGTGAGCCTATGAGGAACTTGAGACACACAGATTTTTACAGCTTGGCCACTATACATAGGATGGATTTGTTAAGAAGAACGGAAAATGGGAAAGGAAAGGTTTGATGGAGGAAAGAGCAGCGGATGCTGAGGCACCGGGACCATCGGTTAGACACTCTTCGCCTGCACCTCCGAGCCCTCCTATTTCTGCTCCTGCTCCTACCCCTGCTCCATTGTTTGATCAAGCTTCATCTTCATCAGTTGGCTTCACAGAACTTCAGTTAAGGCAACTCAAAGGCCTTCTTGATGATCAGTCAGAAAAATTAAAATCAGAGTTTGAAACAAGTTTATGAATCTCAAGGAAACTCTATACTCTTTGGATGACCGATCACCAAAATAGAATCTACTCTCAGCACTTCTTCAGAGTCTTTAAGTGGAGATCTTAAGAACATATTTGAAGAGCTTAAAGATATCTGCGGAGATGGTGAAACCTATTCTAAATGCAACGCTGAGCTACAAGATAAAATTTTGACTGCTTGCACCTTTGTGGATGAGAGACTAAAAGACTATGTGAAGATACAAACTGATGGAATGAAAAACATAATTGATCATTTGACTAGGATTGTTAGGACTCATTTTTAATGTATTAGATACTCAGTCCTTGCAATGTATTGAAGTTAATGTTATGTTTCACATTTTGGTATCAATGTATTAGACACTTTGATGTATTTGACACTTTGAAGTAATGAATTATTTTTTTGAATACTCAATGTATTTCTTCCTATTATCAATGAATGAATGATTTTGTTAAATCAAATCTTGAATGAATGAATGATAATGTTTATTGTTTCTCTACCTTTTGTTGATAACAAAAAAGGGGAGAGTTTTATAGTTTTATAACTGTATATGCATATGGGAGAAATTGATTAATCAAATGATATTAAAATGATTGAATGAATGAGATGGGATATTTATTTAAGTTTCATAGGGGGAGCTACCTCATTCAGGGGGAGCCTAAGCCTTTTTATGAAATCAAAATAAATTCACAAATCAATCATGCATAAACTCAATGTTTTTGTCATCATCAAAAAGGGGGAGATTGTTGGGGAGTTTGTTGAAAAATTATATGCCCCAATCTTATTGATTTTGATGATTACCAAAAGCCATGAGTACATTAAAAGATGTAATGAGTTTATTTACATGAGCAATGAATTTATTCAGAACAATCAATGAGAATGTTAAAGTATGACTTTAATCAAATTGAAAGTAACTTCATGTTCAATGTTTAAGCTTTCAATTAGAAATTCAATACTTAATATTTCAATCAATGAGTTTTTGGAACATTTCTTGAATTGATTCTTAATGTCAATTTTATTATATTCAAGTCAAAATAATGATTTAAAATGAATCTGGAACGAATTTAAAGTCAATCAGAAAACTTTCTGATTTTTGATACGTTCCGGAGCCGACTCTTGAGTTTCAGAGTCGACTCCACTCAGAGTACAGAAATGACTGTCTGTCTCGAGTCGACCCATGCAATTTCTCGAGTCGACCCCCGATTCTGTCGAGCCGACTCCATGACTGTGCGAGTCGACTCCGCTCAGACACCAGAGGTGTGTTTTTCTGAGCACTTCGCGAGTCGACCCCCAACTTTTCATGAGTCGACCCCCGACTTTCAGGAGTCGACACTTTACTTTTGATGAGTCGACCCTTTGACTTTCTGAACATTTCTATTTTTAGTATCACGACCTCGAGCCGACTCGCGGAAAGCATGAGTCGACTCCAGCAAATCTGGGCGAAATTTTTCCGAATGCCAACTCAGCGTCAACGGTAAGATTTTTGATTAACGGCTATTTTTCTTTGTTTCTAACGGCTATATTTTTGCAGAATCTATAAATAGAGAAGCCGTTTTCAAATCAAAAATATACAAACTGAGAGATATTCATTTCAAGAGAAAAGAAAAGAAAAATCGGAAAAACAGAGCTTCATTTGAAAAAATCCGTGATTCAAAATAGAGTGAAAGAAAGAGTGTGAAATCCAAGGAAGCTCCTTCTGTGTTCAAGCTCAACAATCCAAGGAAGCTTCAGAAGAAAATCCAAGAGCTATTCAAGAGCATCTCAAGTGATTTTCAACACTCAAAAGAGGAAAAGCTCAAATCAACTCCAAAGTACATTCCGTGAAGAATCCAAGCTGAGGCCCGATTCTACACTTCAAAGAGTTGAGGAAAAGAGGAAAAGAAAAGCTCAAAGCCAACCAACTGCAAATCAGGCTTTTCTAAACTTTATTCTTACATTTGTTTATCTGCTCATTGAGGAGCTTTGTAACTGAAAAACCATACTTCTATTCTTTGTGTCTAGTTCAATCTGGGGGATTGAACTAGTTGAGGTAGTCTTACCTCGGTACAAGCTTGGTAAAGCTTGGGTTAGGGTTTTTGTGCTGGTGAGCCCTTGAAAACCAGCTGGGTTCGTTGTGCGCCCGGGAAAACAACAAGTTTGAGTTGTGAGCTTGTAAAACAACTCTGCTGTAATCTAGGGTGATTATAGTGTGGACCCAAGTGAATCTTGGGAGTGGACGTAGGTGTTGGATACACCGAACCACTATAAACTCTTTGTGTTTGCCGTGCTTCATTGACTCTTCTCTATCTCTGTTTTATTCACTGCACTTTGTATTTGCATTGCTATTGCCTTCATTCTTCTTAAGCAAAACATTTTTAAAAGGCTAATTTTTAAAGAACCCAATTCATCCCCCCCCTCTTGGGTTGTCATCTAGGCCAACACCTATGATCATCCAAAGGAATTGATTATAGGTGATCCATCTCAAGGTATAAGAACTAGATCATCTATGAGAAATATCAATAATCATCTTGCATTTGTATCTCAAATTGAACCTAAAACCATTGAAGAAGCTAAAAAAGATAGTAATTGGATGCTAGCTATGCAAGAAGAATTAAATCAATTTACTAGGAATAATGTATGGTCCTTAGTTGATAGACCTAAAGATCATTCAATCATAGGATCAAATGGATATTTAGAAATAAATTAGATGAAAATGGCATAGTAATTAGAAACAAAGCTAGATTAGTCACAAAAGGATATAATCAAGAAGATGGAATTGATTTTGATGAAACTTTTGCACCTGTAGCTAGATTAGAAGCAATTAGATTACTACTCGCATTTGCATGTCATATGCATATCAACTTTTTTCAAATGGATGTTAAAAGTGCATTTTTAAATGGATTTATAAATGAAAAAGTTTTGTTGAACAACCACCTAGTTTTGAAGATCATGAATTTCCAAATCATGTTTTTAAATTGCACAAAGCACTATATGGTTTAAAGCAAGCTCCTAGAGCTTGGTATGATAGATTAAGCAAGTTTCTGATTGAAAATGATTTCACTAGAGGAAATGTACAAAACCTTATTTTTGAAAAGAAAAGACAAGGATTTATTAGTAGTACAAATATATGTTGATGATATTATATTCGGTGCTACTAACAATCTCTTGTGTCAAGAATTTGCTAAGTTAATGCAGGGTGAATTCGAAATGAGCATGATGGGAGAACTCAACTTCTTCCTAGGACTTCAAATCAAGCAAAGCAAAAAGGGGATTTTATCAACCAAGCAAAATACACAAAGGAACTTCTCAAGAAGTTTGGAATGGAGTCAATCAAACCCCTTGGAACACATATGAGTCCTTCATGCAAATTAGACAAAGATGAAGATGGTAAGAAAGTAGATCAAAAGTACTATAGAGGTATGATCGGATCTCTACTTTACTTAACTGCAAGTAGACCAGATATCATGTTTGCTGTTTGTCTATGTGCTAGATTTCAATCTGAACCTAAAGAATCTACTTAATTGCTATGAAAAGAATCTTAAGATATCTAAGTGGAACTAAAAATGTAGGATTATGGTATTCTAGAGACTCAACACTGAACTTAATTGCATATTCTGACTCTGACTATGCCGGATGTAAACTAGATAGAAAAAGTACAAGTGGTGGATGTCAATTCTTAGGAAGTAACTTAATCTCTTGGTTTAGTAAAAAGCAAAATTCGGTTGCATTATCAACTGCTAAAGCAGAATATGTTGCAGCTGGAAGTTGCTGTGCTCAAATCCTTTGGATTAAGCGACAACTTAAAGATTATGGCATAACACTTGATAAAACTCCTATTAGATGTGATAATACAAGTGCAATAAATTTAACTAAAAATCCAATTCAACATTCAAGAACCAAACACATTGAAATTAGATATCACTTTATAAGAGAATATGTAGCTAATAATGAAATTTATCTTGATTATGTTAATACTGAAGAACAATTAGCTGACATATTTACAAAACCTTTGAGTGAAGAGAGATTTTGTTATCTTAGAGGTGAATTAGGGATTTGTGACCCTTTGGAATGATTTTGAAACCCTTAAGGAATGACTATCTAGATCTCTATTAATTTCCTGAGATTCCTTTCATATTTTAAGGACAATTTATCTAGTCATCTATGCAATTTGATTCTTCATATTCCAAAGATTTTTCTAAAAATTTATTGACCTTATTTTGACAAGTTTCGGATGTTTGAAACTCATTTATTTTTTCTCTGAAACTGTTAGTGGAGTCGACACCTCAATTTGAGGAGTCAACACCTCTTCTGTGTCGCTCTCGGTCCTTGACCTTGGAGCTGACACCCGTATAAGTGGATCCAACTCAGTTCGAGCGCTAACTGTGTTAGCGACTTGGAGTCGACACCCGATTTTGCGAGAGTCAACACCTGGTGGTCCCAAATTGGCTTTATTAGGGCAGAGTCGACACCTTCGTCATTTCTATCGTTTCCAATCCCTTTCCATACTCTCTCCAAACTCTCTTAAAACCTTCCTAAGCCAAATTCTCCTCAAATCAAATATTTCCAAGGATTTCTATGGCACCTAAGCGGAGAGGATCGGTTCTTGGAGCTCCCGTAACCACCGGAAAGCGTACGACTCAGCGTCCCATCCGTGAGCCGTCTCCAAGCAACGATTCTTCCTCAACTTCTTGGATAATCCTGGTCCCTCATCTCCACAGGTAGATATTTAGCCGAGAGAGTTATTACTATGGGTAGAAAAGTATATTTTGATTTATTCGAGGCTGAGGGATTTTCTATTGGAAGACAAATTAAAGAGCTTGGCTGGGACAAGGTTTGTTCGTTGGATGTTCCCACTTATCCGACCCTAGTTAAGGAATTCTATTTCAATTTATCAAGGGGAGACGGTGGGATTATCAGTTCTGTTAGAGGGAAGAGAGTTCACCTTACCTTTCAGAGTTTAGGACATCTTCTGAGCATCCCTATCATTGGATTAGTTGCTGACATTCATAGTGAGAGGTCTAATGCATTATCAAGGATGTTAGGAAGAGAAGTATCTGAATTTGAAGAAGTTAGGGCTAATCAGTTGCCCTTGGAGCTTAGATTACTTCACAACATCTGTAGTAGGATCTTATTCCCTAAGACTGGCCAATTTGAGTATGTCTCAGAGCGAGACATTGTAGTTATGGACAGTGTTCTCACTGGTCAGCCTATTAACCTTGCTGGGATGATGATTTTCTACATGGCTGAGGCTGGGGGAAAAAGGAGATCTTCACTGCCCTATGGTATGATTTTGACTATGGTGTTTAGAAGTCAAGGTATTGTAATTTCTGATAATGAGCCATCAAAGAACCTTAGACACATGATTACTATAACTTGGCTACTGTGCAGCAGATGGGCTTTGTGAAGGTTAATGGTCAATGGGAGAGGAAAGGTCATCTGGATGAGAGAGCCGCTGACATTAGGACTTCTGCACCATCTGAGGTTGGTCCATCAGTGAGGCATCCTTCACCAGAGCCTAGCAGATCTTCACTACCTCCTGCTCCTGCTCCTGCTCCAGTTCCTGTACCGCCACCTATGTCATCTGTCGGATTTTCAGATATTTAGTTAAAGCAACTCAAGAGTTTACTTGATGCTCAAAAAGAAGAAATGAAGACAGAGTTTGATAGCCAATTTATGAATTTGAAAGAAACCCTTTACTCTTTGGATGATCGCTTTAGAATGATTGAGTCTACCCTTGGTTCCTCTGCTGAATCCTTAAAGAATGATCTCAAGAACATATTTGAAGAGCTTAAGGATATTGGTGGAGACTCAGAGACTTACTCCAAATGCAATGCTGAGCTTCAAGATAAAATTATGACTGCATGTGCATTTGTTGATAGAAGATTAAAGAAATTTGTAAGGACTCAGAGTGAAGGGATGATAAGGATTATAGAAGAACTGCAAAGACGTATTAGAAATAATTTGTAATTATCTTGTAATGAAGTATCTTTGATAATTAGTCTAGTTTGATGTTGATTTATCTTGAAGCTTTAATGTAATGATGTATAGCTTGATGTTTGATATAGTAGAGTTTCATGTTGTAATATTTGACTTTTGATATAATAAACTTATCTTATACTTAATGAATATCTTTTGATCCTTGAAAAATCTATCAATTTTGTCATTTTACTTAACCCTTCTTGATCTTTTTGTTGATTACAAAAAAGAGGGAGAGTTATGTAAGCATTTCCTAATCGTATATGCATTGAATGTAAAACAAAAAAGAGGGGAGAAATATTTAGCTTTGTATATGCATTGGATCAAGTAAGCTCAATTAAGCTTAATTTATTGGTATCTAATTAACTGCACATAAGGAGAGGCAATTAAAATTGGTATCAAACATTAAAATTTTCTGTTAAAAGGAAGAACAATTGTTAAATTAAACATCATAGGGGGAGCTACCTCATTCAGGGGGAGCTTACCTGTGAGGGACAAACATTTGAGAAAATTGGAGTGAGAATCCTATTGTTTACTCATGCATATACTCAATGTTTTTATAATCATCAAAAAGGGGGAGATTGTTGACCCAATTATTGATTTTGATGATTAATAAAAAAGATATGAGTATATTCATTTTATTACTAATAGATTTAACAAGTGTTTCAGGGCTTAAAAAGATTTGATCAATCAAAAGGATAAAGAAATACGTTTTTGAATCAATTGCCAGAAGTATGTTTCAAAATTCAGAGCCTGGAGTCGACAACTAGAAGGTCTGGAGCCGACCCCATGGCGGATCAGATGCTTTCTTAATTTTTGGCACGGTCAGGAGTCGACACTCAGAGTTTCGGAGCCGACACCTAGATTTCAGGAGCCGACACTTACAATCTCTGGAGCCGACTCCAATACGAGAACAGAAAGCATATTTTTGGACTACTCTGGAGCCGACACTTACAGTTTTCCAAGCCGACTCCCGAATGCGACGAGCCGACACTTACCTTTTTCGGAGCCGACTCCTCAACAAACTTTTACTTTCTATTTTTGGATAATCGACTTGGAGCCGACACCTGAAAAGTTGGAGCCAACTCCAACCTGTCAGGAATGGATTTTCAAAGTGTCAGAACGGCCTCCAACGGTAATATTTTCTCACCTAATCTCTAACGGATACTTTTCTTGTGTGTAGGAGGAATTCAAGGACAAAAATAACGGCTAGTTTTTCACCTAATCTTGGATAAAAGAAGAATCTATAAAAGGGGAGTCCGTCCGTTTGAAAAAATGATGACGAAAAAATAGAGAGAAAACAAATTGAAAAAATTTGAGAAGTCTTGAGCAAGAAATCAAGAGGAAAGAGTTAAAGTTCAAATCCATCAACTCCAGAAAGCTCAAAGAGAAATCCAAGGCATTCAAGTTTAAAATCGAAGGATTTTCCAAAAGAAGAAAAAGCGAGCCAAAAGCCATGTTTTTCCTAACTTCTCATCTGCAATCTTTGTGAAGAATCCGAGCTGAGGCCTGATTCAACATCTCAAAGGAGAAGAGGAGAAGAGGAAAAGAAGAAAAGAAGAAAAGCTCAAATCAACTCGGCTTCAAACGGGCTTTTCTAACCTTGTTTATTTATATTGAATATTTGCTCATTTGAGGAGCTGTTTGTTATTGTAAACTCTATTCTCATTTGTTTTTGCTAGTTCAATCAGGAAGATTGAATTAGTGGAGGTAGTATACCTCGGGTCAAGCTAGATTAGCTTGGGTTTGGGTTTTGTGCTGGTGAGCCCGGAAAACCAGCTGGGTTCGTTGTGATCCCGTGGGAAACAACAAGTTTTGAGTTATGAGCTTGTAAAACAACTCGGCTGTAATCTAGTAGATTATAGTGTGGACCCAAGTGGTACTTGGGAGTGGACGTAGGTGTTGGATACACCGAACCACTATAAAATCCTTGTGTTTTCCGTGTTTTGATTCTCTCTCTCTATCTCTTTGTTTGTGGTTAATATTTATCCTGCACTTAATCTTGTGTATTCCAAAGCCAATCATTTTAAAAGGTTAAATTTTTTAAGAACCCAATTCACCCCCCCTCTTGGGTTGCCATCTGGGCCAACATTGCAGATCCCTCAGTAGCCATGAATCCAGGATTCAAGGTGATCGTCATCCAGGTCAGTGGATACTTGGCCGCAAATTCATGGGCTTAAGGCTTGGTCATCTAGGGCGCATCCGTCAGGCAGAGCAACCCCTTCAACACTTTGATCTTCCCCCTCTTGCTAGGTACACCCCTCTAATCTACTAGTAACTTTATTGTAGGAGAGCAAGCCCTACCGGGGCTTCTTAGCCTCGGCGGTCCTTCTTCTTTATTTTTTTTAGGAACTATTTCGCATACAGATTTACTGTGAATTTTCTTAAATCCCTCTTAGGCTATTACTTTGGGAGAATAATCAACAGCAATCATCAATCATTAAAAAAAATAAAAAAAAATACTTGCATGCGAATCGGTCCTGCATCATTAATCCTTCAAAGTGTCTATTCGTGAAATGTGTACCCCCATCACTAATTATAGCCTTTGGGCATCCAAAACGGCTAAGGATGTTACGCTGAATAAACTTGATTACAACTTTATGATCATTGGTTCGAGTTGCCATGGCTTCAATTTCACTATAAATGTGGTGCATGAAAACGGAAGGGTCAATTTCTTAAGATCAGCTATTTTCCATCCAATTGCTTCTTTATGTTCTTTAAGTACATCTACCAATTTATCTTCCTGCTCAGAGGTTAGGGTAGATGCAATACTTACCGGAAGGGTATCATTGGGTCCAAGGAGTAAATATTTTAAGTCAGCAGGAAGATGTTTCAATTCTAGTTGGGGTGGTTCTTCCAAGGATGATATTAAATGGCTTGGTTTAGTTGGAAGTGGTTCATATTTTATAGTCCAAGGAGGGATGGTGTCGAACTTAGGTGGTTCTAATAAGAGATTTATCTCTTTGGTGTACTCATCAATATCAAAGTCATCCATTCTAAAATGTGTAAGACATTTTTGTAAAGGACCCAAATCAAGCAAACTTTGGAATTTTTTATCTACAACTTCTTCGATCATGTTTACTTCATTTAAATCATACACAGGTGGTCCTTGGGAAGCATTAAAAATATTTAATCACATCTTCTTATTTCCAAAAGATACATCCATAATACCTGTTCTATAATTTATACATGCATTAGCGGTAGCTATAAAAGGTCGTCCAAGGATGATGGGAATTTGGGTAGGATTACCGCTAGATTCCATATCTAACACAAGGAAGTCGACAAGAAAGTAAAATTCATATACCTTCACTAATACATCTTCCAATATTCCATGAGGTACTTTGATTGATCTATCTGCCAATTGTAGTGTTATCATTATGGGTTTCAACTCTCCAAATTTGAATAACTCATACACTTAACTTGGGAGAAGGTTTACACTCGCACCCAATCTAGTAATGCTTTTTTGATTGTGAAGTTTCCTATGACACATGATATAATCGGGGTACCAGGGTCTTTTAGTTTGGGTGGGGTTATTTGCTAAACAACTGAGCTGACTTGCTTAGTCAACTGGATCTTTTTTGGTATTTGTGTCTTGGCTTTCCGTTTTTGTGTGCATAGATCCTTCAGAAATTTGGCATAAGCCGAAACTTGCTTGATAGCATCGAGAAGAGGTAAATTTATTTGTACTTGCTTAAATAACTCAAGCATCTCATTCATTTTTATATTCTTCTTATCTGAAGACAAAGGGGATTCTAAAGCACTAGGAAATAGGGCTTTAGGTGTGATTGCTTGATTATTAAATTCCTTTTCTTCTTCATTTCTTCTCTTTTCTAGTTAGCCACTTCTAATTTCCGGGTTGGTTCAGGTGGGTTCAATGTTTTTCCACATTTTAGAGTCCTGATTGATTTAGCATGTTCTAAAAATTTGTCAGGACTATTGGAACCCTCAGCCATGAATTGTCCTTTCGGGTTATCGATAGGCTGACTAGGTAACTTACCCTCCTCCCTTCTATTGAATGCTGTGGCTAATTGACCTATCTGAGTTTTTAGTTTTGCAATAGATTGTGTGTGGGAGTGAAGGATTTGAGTATTCATTTCTAGCCCTTTCAATGCTTGTAATACTTTATCTTCGAAAGTAGGATGATTATTCGGTGGAGGTTATGGGATGTTTGGGTATTGTGAATATGGTATGCTTCTAAAATTAGTTTCTTGATAATTAGGTTTGATCGATGATGAATTGGTTACAGGTTGAGGTTTCCAAGAAAAATTTGGGTGATTTCGCTAGCCAGGATTGTAAGTATTTGCATATGGATCATTTCCTATTTTAGGAGCCAATCGGGTTTGGGCTTGATGGGCTTGCTCCTGAACAAGTTCAGAAAATTGGTATGCAGCTGGACATTCACCTATAGAATGGGTTGGACTCGAACAAATTATGCATACCTCATGTAATTGAGTAGATGGGGAAGAGTTGTTTCCAACTTGTAGAATTCAATCAAGTTTATGGGATAATTCATCTATCTTAGTATAAATATCTGTAGAATGACCTATTTCATATATTTCACCTCTTTTAGGGTCCTATGGGAGGGTCTCGACGAGCAATTGACATGTGTTGTAATGAAATCTCACTCAATGTCTCAAAGAGCTGCCAAGCTTCATGTTCATTTTTTAACATAAATGTTCCACCACATGAAGCATCAACCATTTGCCGATCCTTTTCTGATAAACCATCATAAAAGCACTGAACCAGTTGCCATTTGGGTATAGCATGATGTAGACATTTTCTAATCAGTTCTTTTAATCTCTCCCATGTCTCGTGAAACATCTCTCCATCTGTCTGGAAAAAACTTGTTATGGCTTTTCTAATTTGATTTGTTTTTCCTATAGAAAAATATTTCTTAAGAAACTCTCTCTGAAGATGATCCCAAGTTGAAATTATAACAGTGTCTAGTAATTTAACCAATACTTGGCTCTATCTTTTAGGGAAAAGGGAATAACTTAAGCCTAAGTGCATAATCGTAGAAATTTTGAATCTTGACAGTTGAGCAAATTTCCAAGAATTTATCTAAGTGTTTGTAGGGATCCTCATTTGTAAGTCCATAGAAAGATGGTAACATTTGGATTACACTTGACTTAATTTTGTATTGGACAACCTCTAGTGGAGGCACTTGAATGCAGAAGAGTATGTATACCTTGAAGGAGTGAAATACTCTTTTAACTGTCGTGGTGGATCATTTTTATTATTAGGATCCATAATTCTGAGTCTGTTTGCTCTAAAAGTTCTTTCTATCTCAGGATCTAAGGGTATAAGGTTGGGTTGTAACGATCGGCAACCAAGCATACACCCTACCAATGACTAAAGCAAACAGTAATTCAGTTTTTTTTATAATAATAGAAGAGAAAGAAGAAGATTCTAAAGAAAATATCCCAAAAGATTCCTAGAACTAAGAGCAATGAATAATTTAATTAGGGTTTAATAATTCTTAGCAATCAAGTTAACAAAGATTATACTCTCTACTCTAGGTTTATCCTAGATCTAGACAGCTCCTAACTTTCAAGACTGCCTTAGAGCCCTCCAAGTAAAAATTAGCTGATCAACTAGCCAGTTAAGGGTAAGGTAAGGTCAGTGGGGGTCCCCCCGTTGCTTACTAGGTAAGTGAACGAAACCAATTAAGTAACTACTTTCCTTTCCTTCTCTAGATACCAATTAAGCAGTCAATCTCGACCCGGTCCAACTCTTTTGGGTGCCTTGTCCTATTGAGCTCGAGTTCCTTAGGGACTGATGTCTAGTTAATTTTAGAGTTAGGTTTGGGTTAATGCAAAATGAAGGATGTGGTTTGTGGGCCAAGGAAGGGTGATGAAATCCCCACCTTATCTTGATTAGGGGTTGTGCCCTTAAAGTTAATTATGAAAATGCTATTCAACAAGCAAATGTCCACCTCTTGAAATTATCAAACAAAATTAATCTAATTACTTTTTTTTAAATATTTTTAATATTTTTGTGATTAGGTTTCTAATTTCCTAATAAATTATGAGATGTCAATGGAAGAATTTTAAGTTTTGCAGAAAATAAATTTACCTAAGTCAATCTAAGCATAGAAATAAAATAATTATTTTGTTTATATTTTATTTTTATTTTTATTTATTTTTTAGTTTTTTTAAATTAATTATATTTTATGGAAGGTGTCTTAGGGTTTTCTTTCAGGTTTTTTTTAAGGTAAGTTAATTAAAAGAAAATTTTGATTAGGTTAAAAGTGGATTTGCGACAAGAAGGAAAGTAATAATTTTTTTTGTTAAAAGAAAATACTAAATTCTAACCATTAAGGTAACAAAAATAATAAAATAAAGAGAGAATAACTATTCAAAAATTAAAAATAAGAATAAAATTAAGAAAAATTAACCTAATATTTTTATTTTTTTATAATTTTTTTCAAAATGCACTTAAGTCCCCGGCAACGGCATCAAAATCTGATGCGTGTCATAGAGCAACGATTAAAACACCTTAATTTTACTAATAGAATAGCGAGAGTAAGGGATCGAATCCACAGGGACTTTAGCGATTATCTTGAAATAAATTTATAAATTTAAATAAATAGATAATTAGTAGTAAAAAATAATTAAGATATGATCTATCTTGATAAGAGCACGGCCCGTACCCGTAGATCACGACCCGTTCCTTTTAAGAATAAATCAGTCAAGAATTATTTTCACTAAAATAGAATTTAATAAGAATTAAATATGATAAAAGTTTTATTTCATAGCATCCAAAAGTGCATATTAAAATTAAAATTAAAGAGTTTTATTTTCTGACATTAAGAAGGCAACAAATTCTTTCATAACCGAATCAAAGCTGGGCTGAACCAAGTCGAAGACGGGCTAAACCGGGCTTGCTATTCTTCCTCCTCTGTCGACGCCTCCAAGCCACGAACAGATGCCTCCTGGGAACTCCTCCGAACTCCTCCTTGGAACATAGCCTCCTTGAACGTCTCCTGGGACCTGGGAACAGAGCCTCGAACAGAGCCTCCGAGTCACGAACGCCTGCAGAACCTCTGGACGGACGCCTCATGAAGCCACGAACGGCTCCTGTGGACTCCCCCCAAACTCCTCCAGAACTCTCCTCTTTTCTGCTATTTGTAGAGGCCCATACACGGAGAAGATGCGCTCCCTGTTTCCATATCAGACGCCCGGATGCACAGACGACGTGGACACGGAGAAATCCTGGAGAGATCGTGGACGGAATCAAAATTCCTTCCATCTAAAGTTCATACTTACAATTTGAGAATTTCCAATCCAATTTATTTCTTGATTAGTGGAGGAAACGATTGAATCGGAAGAGAAGAAGAATCGGGAGAAAAAGAAGGAAAATTTGTGTGAAAAGACAATGAACTCGGCAGTTGGTTTGCCGACTTTGCTTTGAGTTACGTGCAAAAATAGATAAATCATTGTAAAATTAATTCGAGCTCATTTTAAGTCCGATTTGAGTGTCGTTTGCATCGTTGGACTCCTAAAATTGAGCTATTTAAGTTGATAGAATTTATCTAAAATATTATAAAATATAATCAAATATTAAATAATAAAGATAATTTGACCTATTAATTAATATGTTTATGGTGATTATTTGTGCGTTTATCAATAGGCTGGTCGGTTAAAACTATCACCATGTGTGCCTGAAAATATGGTCATAACTTTTGGACTAATGTTATTAGGGCCAACATCATCTTCTCGAGTTGAGTATATCTCATCTTAACGTCTCGAAGCAATTTACTAACATAATAGACTGGCTTTTGAGTTTTGCTTTCCTTTTTGACCAACACAGATTCGACAGTGCCCTTCGAGACTGCTAGGTATAAATACAACATTTCTTTGACCTTGGGCTACTGAGGAGAGGTGGCGAGCCAAGATATTTTTTAAGATCTTCGAAAGATTTCTGGCAGTCCGAGGTCCATTGAAAGTTCTTAGCCGATCGGAGCACCTTGAAAAAGGGCAAACGTCTCTCAATCGACCGAGCAATAAAATGATTGAGGACTGCAATCCTCCTAATAAGATGTTGTACCTCTTTGATCAACCCTGGAGGCATCATTTGCTGCAAGGCCTGGATTTTCTATGGATTTGCTTCGATGCCTCGTTGGGAGACCACGAAACCTAAGAACTTTTCAGAATTGACTCCGAAAGCACATTTGGTTGGTTTTAGCTTCATCTGATACATCTAGAGTGTTGCAAAACTTTTTGTGAGGTCTTTAATATGCTGGGATGCCTCTCTGGTCTTAACCAACATGTTATCAACATACACTTCCATGTTCCGATCGATTTGTTGCTGAAAACTTTATTGACTAGCCTTTGATAGGTTGCGCCCGTGTTTTTAAACCAAAGGGCATAACTTGGTAGTAATAAATACCTCGGTCAGTGATGAAAGTAGTCTTTTCTTCATCTTCGGACGCCATTCGAATCTGGTTGTATCCTGAATAAGCATCCATGAAAGTCAGCATCTGGTGGCCCGAGGTTGAATCCACAAGCTGATCAATCTGGGGGAGAGGGAAGCTATCCTTCGGGTAGGCCTTGTTGAGGTCAGTGAAGTCGATGTAAATCCTCCATTTGTCATTTGATTTCTTCACCATAACAACATTCGCCAGCCAGTTGGAATAGTTTACTTTTCGGATGAAGTTGGCTTTAATGAGCTTGTCTACCTCTTCCTCGATAGCCTTTTGGCGCGTGGGGGCAAAGCTTCTTTTTTTCTGCTTAATTGGCCGAAACGCCTCGTCCACATTAAGGCGGTGGACCAGGACATTTGGGTTGATTCCAGGCATGTCCGAAGCAGACCAAGTGAAGATATCAGCATTTCTTCGAAGGAACTCGATCAAATCCTTCCAAGGCTTTCCCTTCAGCTGTGATCCGACCCTTACAGTCCGGTCAGGCCGAGCTTCATCGAGTGGCACCTCTTCCAATTTCTCAACTAGCTCTTCTGTTGCTTGACGAAGTCCTTCCGATCATCTAGCCCATCAACTTTGGGCTTCTTGGACTAAAGATTGGCAACAAAGCAGTGCTGAGCCACAACCTGACTTCCTCGGATAACACCCACTCCCCATTCGATGGAAAACTTCATGGCGAGATGGGGAATGGAGATAATAGCTTTGAGAGATATTTGCCCTAGCCTACCAAGGATGGCATTGTTAAGGGACCGAAGCTTGGTCACGAGAAAGTTCATGAGTGTAGTGGCTACGCTGAGCCATGTGCCTGCTCGGACTGTCAAGGTGGCAACTCTCTTGGGGACTATTGTGTAAAACCCACCAGAGTGGATTCTATGGCTCGGAGGTTTTCCACACGCAATTTCAATCTCACAAAGGCATCAAAATACAAACATTAACAAAGCTTCCACTATCAATCAAAATGGGGTGTACATTATAGTCGTTCATATTATGGGATACAACTAGGGCATCATCATGGGGATACTATACTTCTCGGAGATCCTCATCAGAAAAAGAAAGCTTGTCAACCCGAATCTTCTTTGGTGGATTCTCCTCCTCATCCGGCCAGGTTGACGAAGAACTGACCCCGCTATCAAATTAACATTGCCAACGATCGAAGGATTCGGCGAAGGGAGTTGGCGAGGCTTGGGCTGGCAATCTCCTCCATTGTTTGGCTCGGGGCCTCTCCTGAATCGGTCTAGCCTGCCCCATTGAATGAGTTACTCAATCTCATTTCGGAGCTGCCAGCATTCCTCAGCGTCATGCCCGTGATCTCGATGGAAGCGACAGTACTTGGTCATATCCCTTCGAGCCGCATTGCCCGAAGAAGAGGAGGCCGAGGAATTTGGCGTTCAATCTCCATCAAGATTTGCACCCTTGGCGCGGTGAGGGGGGTGTATCGGTCGAACCTTTGAGCCGAGCTCTGGGTTCAATCTCGAGGCAGAGGTGGAGGAGCTCTTTGGTGATGAGGTGGGCTTGCATGGCGGAAGGATCGATGCTTTTCCAAGCCTTTTGCCTCCTTCTTCTTCGATTGCTCGGCTCGAGCCGATCTCCGTGACTCCTCAACCCTGGCATACTTATTCGCCAAGGCCATCATATCATAGAGGCTTTTTGGATAATTGACTTCAGAGCTAAGTAGAAGTTACCTTCATTCGACACTCCTTTGCCAAAGCGACATAGCCACCTCATGATTGAGGTGGTCAACCTCCAATAGGGCCATGTTGAAGCGGCCGAGGTAATTCTTCAAGGATTCCCTCTCCCACTGCTTGACTTCAAAGAGGGAATTAGATCGCCATCATTGGCAACTGCTGCTGACAAACTGGCTGATGAATAAATGGCTCAGGTTGTCGAAAGAATCAATGGAACCTGGCTTTAGGCTATTAAACCAGGTTCTAGCCGATCCTCTAAGGGTAGAGGGGAAGGCTCGGCACAGGATCGCATCTGACGCTCCGTGAAACATCATGATGGATCTGAAGCTGCTCAAGTGGTCATCGGGATTAGCAGATCCATGATACAGTTCGATGGTGGGGAGCTTGACATGAGGAGGGATCACTTCCCGCATGATCTCCTTAGAAAAAGAAATGTCCTGCTCCGCCTTTGACTGAGATGGAGGGGCTTGTCTAACGGCGTCCAGCTCCTGATGCCACTCTCGATGCATCTCCTGCATCTGCTGCCTGATCCCTTCATATAGAGTGGCAGAAGGGACCGGTCGAGGGAAGGATGGCAGTGGCATCGAATCTTGGAAAGACACCGGAGAGAAAGAACAAACTCGCCAAGATCTAGGCGGGCTCTTCCCTCTAGCCCATTACGGTGCTAGTCTGGCCCCTGTGGGTCGGTGAAGATGACCCGCAGCCTTAGGCAGATTGAAAGAAGAAATTTCCAGCAGAACGGGGGCGGCAACCTTCTCATGGAGTTGTAGAGTTGGGACAGCTGGGCGGAAAGCTCCATGGAGCCCTTGGACCAGCTGAGTCAGAGCTTGGACCTGTTGAACCAGCGTAGTAAACTGGTCCTGAGTCACTGCGGTCGCCAGTGGTGAAGGAGTCTCGACCGACGGTGGTAGCGGAGGTGCTACACTATTTATTGGATCAGGCCTTTGAGAGGCGATCTGATCCTGAGCATCAGAAGTGGTTCTCTTCCGATTGGCCCTTGGAGGGTTTTTCTCCTGATCTCGAACCTTGTCTCCTTGATCACAAGTTTACGAGACTTGAGGCCCTTCCTCTAGCGCCAATTGTTGCTGCAGAAATCCGCTCTCCAACTCAGGTGCAGTTCGACTCCGATCTAGACACTGATCTCTCACCACCCAGGTAAAACCTGCAAGACAGTTCTTACGCAGAGAGTGTTAGGGTGGCCCTCAACGAAAGACCCTCCGACATCCAAGTCAGTGAAGATTCATAGCAAGAAGATGTGAGGAGAAGGCTCTCACAGAAGAGTCCCTCAAGAAAATAGCCTTTCGAGAGCTCTATACTTTGCTTGAGCTTTAATGGGGTTTTTAGTTAGAGTGTCAGTGCAAGCGTACCTGAGGAGCTTTCACCTGATTCCTTAGATGTGTCATAGGGGGTACAAAACCGTTCAGATTCGAATCAAGTTTGTTATGAGACCGGTAGTATCAGTATCTAATTAGTTAGAGAATCGACGGCTAGAGAAGCTGACTGATGCTTTGAGTTTTGGTGATTTTATAGGTTCTAGGCCACTCTCGATATCACTAGCATAATTTCCCGCTCGAGGTCGTTGAGGGCCTATAGGTTGGAATCTTGTCAAACTACCATGAATTTGAATTCTCCCGTGCTTGGTTCCGCAAAAGTTCGGGGGCTCTTCGGCGTAGCTGAAGTACAAAAATAGCTTGGCTCCACCGAGGCATTTGAATTCCTTGGTCTGACCAAGATATAAAATATTTCGGTGCCATTAAGTATATGAGGATAGAATGCCCCAGCTCTACGAGTTATATGAATGTCTCGGTCCGGCCGAGATAAGAGGATAGCTCGGCTCTGCTGGGGCAAAAGAAATGGCTCGAAGTGATTTAATCTGAGGGTGACTTGGTTCGAGGATGGCTCGGCCTTGCCGAGGTATATCAGCTTTGTTGTTTTCTAGATATGACAGCTGTCTGATCAAAATTAAAAGTGGTCTTGATCCTTTTTGTCATGTGCGCGAGTATCGGTGCAATGATGATTTACCCCTCATCAGTTCCTATTTTCTTTTTAACCGATCTAGCTAGCATGCATGCCTCTAGATAAATTTATTAACAACATGAACCATACTCTATGCATAGACTGCATGCATGCGCGCCGTCCATCCATCGAATCAAGTTTAGTTGAAGACCGGCTAGATTGTACTGGAGATCCGGCCGGGATTCAAGTCTTCCTTCTTCATCATCATCATCATCAGATCATTTTGAAGTTAGATTTGCTTCTGATGGCAGCTGGTTTTGTATTGTTGGAAGAAGGCACTGGATGGCATTGAAGTTGCCGCTAGATATATCACATTTGATGATCCTGACCTGGGCTTCACATGGGTCTCGCCCGCATCAGCTAGCTAGGGAAGACTCCTGCAGGTTATATGTGTTGTAATTATGTATATATGATATGATGATTACATGAGAATTAATTCATATACGGTGAACGAATTTCTAAACAGGTGGTTGTGAGATTATATCGATCTCAAAGATCCATTTATTTTTTTTATGAAAAAATTCTGTTCAATTTTGTTTTTTAAAAAATTGATTGATTCTTAATTAGGTTTATGATGATAGAGCTTAGGGATCTAATAATAATGGGGCATTACCGATAATTTAAAAGGGCCTCACCAGATAACTATGTTTGATACGTATTTTGTTGATTTTCGATTATATATATATATATATATATATATATATATATATATATATATATATATATATATATATATATATATATATATATATATATATATATATATATATATGTGAAGCGGAAGCATGCGAATCGTCTAACATGCATAAAATTAATATTGTTATATGAAAGAAAAACTATCATATAATTTTTCTAAACATAAAAATATACTGATATGTTGAGGTCTCGACGCCCTACTACTAGATTCGCAGCTATGGATGAAGAATCATATAGTAGAGTTTACGGCCAAGGTACATCATAAAATATCTGCAAAATTAAAATGAAACCAGAGCCTTTCTTACCTTTCTTGGTATCGAATTATGAGAGTGGGCTCACTCTTGATTTTCTATATTTCTCACGACTCTGGCGCACATAAAATAAGAGAGAAAAATGAGGAAAGAAACTTTTCTTTCGTTTTTTCCTTTTCTTCTAAAAGTTTTAGATATTACAACATTTGATTTAGATAATGTTTATCTATTACAATATTTAATTTAGATAACGTTTATCTATTATAACATTTAATTTAGATTGTTATAATATTTAATTTAGATAACGTTTATCTATTACAACATTTAATTTAGATAACGTTTATCTATTACAACCTATTTTGTACCTCAACTCCTTGACAAGGAAAAAGTTATTTTTGCAACTAATTTAAAATAATCTATAAATTAAATATAATGATATCTAAATTATCAAATCTTATTTAATAATTTCAGATATTATTAATTTTAAATTTTAATAATCAAATTTATTATTTTATTTTAATATTCTCAATAATCACATTATCAAAAATATCAAAAAATTAAATAAAATTTCTCTCTCTCCATCAACTCATAATACATGCCATTTACAAGAGCAAAATTCTCTTGTGTGATGTTCCACAATAACACTTATATGCAACCATTCATATCAATTATTATATGAACAATGTGTCTAAATATTTTTATTTTGTCCAAAAATTAATTTATTGTACCAAAATAAATGTGAGAAAAATAATCAATCAAATTGATTATTTATCTTCATAATTAACTCTTTATTATAAAGTTTCAATAAATATTTTATTTTAAAAAATAAATAATTAATCACATTAATTATTCAATCCAAGAGTATTCGATGCCATTAATCTAAGACGGTGGGGACCATGGACCCATAATTTCAAGCTCAAATAAACTTAAATAAACTCAATTAAAACTCTTTAATTATTTATTCAGTTTATTAATCTCGAAGTTATTCTACTAAAATCTGCACTCTTGAAAATTAAACTGATATAATCATTATATGTAATTCAACCCTCCATAATTAGTTCATAATTAGAGATAGGTGAAATAACCGTTATACCCCTCTAATTTTTTTTATTCCTTAATACCATTGATTCACTAGTTAAACAGTTAATTTATGATCGGATCATAAATTGTGCGCTTAACTATTTAGCCAAATAATCAATACTTAAGGGAACTAATTTTAAGCTTCTTTTCAAAAGCCATGATTCCATATATTTAAATCACATTCTCAGCCCAATATGTTATTAAACCTCCAAGATGTAAGTATTGAGCCCAACATCAAATGAGCTTTAACAAACAAATTAAAAGATCCAATAGCACAATCAAGGAGTCTGTGATTAAATCGGGATTAAGGTTGATTTACATATGATCATCTTGTGACATAAATTAAATTCTTTATAATGGTTTTAAATAAAGATTCAAATTATGTCGGTCCAGGTCCTATATAATCTTATTATATATAATACCTTCACTAAGTATCTCTACACAATAATCCGGATAAGATTATCACATTTATAATTGATGCAGGACCGATTCGCATGCAAATAAATTTTATGATTAATGATTGTAATTGATTAGCCTTCCAAAGTAATAGCCTAAGAGGGATTCAGAAAAACTCGCAGAAACTTTACACGCGAAATAGTTCCACAAAAAAGTAAAGAAAAAAGATCGTCGAGCTAAGAAGCCCTGGTAGGGCTTGCTCTCCCACAATAAGCTACTAGCAGATTAGAGAGGGTGCATTTGATAGGATGAGAAGATCGAGATGCTGAAGGGATCGCTCTGTCTAGCGGATGCATCCTGGATGACCAAGCCCTGAGTCTGTGGATCTGCGGCTAAGTATCCGCTGACCTGGATGGCAATCACCTTGAATCTTGGATTCATGGTTACTGAGGGACCTGCAAGAACACCATCCAAGGTTTAAAGAACAAGAGAGAAAAGTCAGATTAAAGGAAAAGAGGCAAGGAAGAAGTAGAGAAGGAGGGGTGGTCAAGAAGCTCTTGGGCGTCCACTAGAGGAAAACAAGGGCGGCGGCCAGGTTTCTTCTAGAGATTGGGATGTTGGCATGCACAGGAGAAGGGAATCAAGAGCACCAGAGAACCAAATAACAAAACTCACAATAACTCAAAATTGGATTGATTGATTAATAATTCAAAGATGCATAATTCATACAAGAGGGTCTCTTTTATAGAGCAAGAGACTTAGGACCCAAGTAAATACATATATAGAAAGAAAAGAGGCGCCCGCTTTCTTCCTAAAGTGTGGATTAGATTACATGGAAAAAAAACTTCATGCCATACAAACCCTTTTCAAAAAAGGTAATTTATGGGCAATAAAGGGCATCCCTTTGCTTTGGGCTGAAATTCTTCCAAATAGGGTTGCATGATTTGGGGGATTAAGGCTTATCTTGTTGACTGCTTGCTCTGCTAGGTGGCATGTGAAATGCTTGTGCTAGAGGATGGCAGGTGTGTGGCTGGCATGTGACTTCTTATGTAGGTGTGGCGCCAGTTTGAATTTAGCAGCTGCTCTGTTTGACTATAATGGCCTTGTCTTCTGCTCCAATACTGGTGTCTCCTCTTGTAAGCTGAATGAACTTAATACAATACCAACTGGACTGGACACATATAAGACCAACTGGACTCAAATTGACCCATGCTCATAATAAGCTGACTCAATATGACCCAAACCCTAATAATGAGTACCAACTCAAAAGACAGGACTCAAATGCCCAAACAAAAATAAAATTAGACCCAAATTAAATTAAAATAAAATAAACCTAGTTTCCAACTGAATCAAACCCTACAAACCTAATCAGATATCCATAGAGGATTAAGAATCCTCAGCCTAATCCTGGTGCCCGCACCAAGAATGTTCATAGACTGTATTAGTGATTAGCGATAGAAGATCCTTACTTCTATAATTACGGATATGTTTAAATATATTAGCTATAATTTTAATCCTCTCGTATACATTATACTAAAATTACAGCCTAATAATATATTTTGAATTTTCATATAAACATTCATCTTTTATATAAAGAAGGCAAGATTAAAGAAAAATGCTTCTTTTATTAATTAAGAAAATTAAAAAGTATAAATACATCTGATTTCAAGGGCACTGTTCCTAACAATATTCTACTTGCCCTAAAGCAGATGTGACATATCTTTTAATCTTATTCCCATAAGATGTTTGTTGACCATCTTTTCAAGTAGCGTCTTTGTGAATGGATCAACCGGATTTTGTTCTGATGCTATCTTCATAACATTGACATCACCTCGATGCACGATCTCTCTGATGAGATGGTATTTCCTCTCGATATGCTTGCCCCTTTTATGGCTTCTGGATTCTTTTGAATTAGCCACACACCACTATTATCACAAAATAATGTCAATGCCATATCCATTCATGGAACAACTTCCCAGTCAGTATAGAACTTTTTAAGCCAAACTGATTCTTTAACTGCTTTATAAGCCGCTATGTACTCAGCTTCCATGGTAGAATCAACAATGCTAAATTGTTTGATACTTCTCCAAACAACTGCTGCACCACCAAGTGTAAACACTGATCCAGATGTCGACCTTCGAGAATTTTTATCTGATTGAAAATCAGAATTAGTGTATCCTAAGGGGTTCAGGTCTCCACCTGAATACGCAAGCATATAATTTCTCGTTCTCCGAAGATACTTGAGAATATGCTTTACTGCCACCTAGTGCTGTATCCCAGGGTTTGACTGGAACCGACTAACAACTCCCACTGTATAGCAGATGTCTGGTCTAGTGTATAACATAGCATATATTAGACTTTCAACTGCCGATGCATATGGAATCCGTCTCATGTCCTCTTCTTCTTGTGGTGTCTTAGGACACTATTCTTTAGAGAGAACAATTCCATGTCAGGTCGAAAGAAGACCCTTCTTGAAATTTTGCATCAAAAAATGAGCCAGCACTTTATTGATATAAGATGCCTGAGACCGTGCTAGGAGTTTGTTCTTCCTATCCCTAATGATTTGGATACCAAGAACATAACTCACCTCTCCCAAATCTTTCATTTGGAATTGTTCGGCCAGCCATCTCTTTATGTTAGATAATATTTTCACATCATTTCCAATGAGTAAGATATTATCTACATAAAGTACTAAGAAAACCACACTTTTTTTATTAATGAGCTTATATACACAAGGTTCATCAATATTATGCTCGAAGCCATAGGTTTTGATAGTTTCATCAAACCTAATGTTCCATGACTTGGAGGCTTGTTTGAGTCCATAGATGGATCTATTAAGCTTACAAACTTTCTACTCTTGATCTTTAACAATGAACCCCTCTGGTTATTCCATATATATGGACTCCTCTAGATAGTCATTCAGAAAGGCTGTCTTGACGTCCATATGCCATATTTTATAGTCAAAACATGTAGCTATGGATAAGAGAATACGGATAAACTTTAACATGGCAACTGGGGACACTACAAGAAAATAGCATAATAGTGATAAAATTTTTATCACTATTCCGTCACAATCTGGGTTTAGTGACGGATTAGTAACGAAAATCTTATCGTCACAATTTTTGCCATCAGTAAATTTAGTGACGGAAAGAGGTCCATCACAAATAATAGCCACGGATTTATGATGGAATATTTCATCAAAAATTTGTGACAGAACATATTTTCCATCACTAAATTATAACGGATTTATGACGAAATATTCCATCAAAAATTTGTGACGAAATATATTTTTCGTCACTAAATTATGACGGATTAGTGACGAACTATCCGTCACGCATTATTTCATCACTATTCCGTCACAAATATTTCCATCACTATTCCAGCACAATTTAGTGATGTATTATTGACAAAAATTTGGTCACTAAAACTTTTGTCACTAGTCCGTCACTAATAGCTCCATCACTATAAAATGATGGATTAGTGATGAAAGAATCCATCAGTCATTCGTTATTGTTCCATCACTAATCAATCACTAATATTTTCATCACTAATCCATCACTATTATTTTTATCAAAAATCCATCACTAATCCATCATTAACCTAATAAAATTTCATCAAATTTTTATGCTTATAAATTTAAAATTATTTTTAAATTATAATATATTTAATGCATTCTATTGAAATTTATAGATGGAAATTCAAATTTAAGAATAAAAAATGTATTTCATAAAATAAGATAAATATATCTGTATACATCAACAATACTAATGTTTTATACAATTGACATCAAATTATTAAGTTTAAGATAAGTGAAAGAAACAACTTGTAATGATCAAACTATTAACGCTGGCATGGGCCATGTCACAGCTTAGGTGGATTCTCTTCTTCTTCATCACCTTCTACACCTCCAGTCTCCTCATTTTTGCTGTTGCAACGCAGCTCCCTGAAACATAAATTTTAAAAACTGTTATCTTTGCATGCAGGTGGAGCACAGTTTAGGTTTTGCGGACTCTGTCAATATGTCAACTTATTTGGAGTTGCCATTGGCTACACCATCACAGCATCCATAAGTGCAGCGTAAGCTCTTGCACCTTCTTCTCCACCAAGGTCATAGCATTTTAAAGCCTTCCCAAGATGCATCCTTCATCCCTTCCCTAAAACCAAAAGATACACATGTAAAACTTAACATGCAAAAGTTGATTGTTCTTATCAATTGGCCAGCATGCATAACATAGAGAAAGAACCATGACACCATGACACATCCAGCAACTTCCACTTGACTCCGCACAGAAAAAAGCATCATAGAAGTTCACCTGATGAGGGCAGGACCGATTATTTGTTTCAAATGCAGCAAATGTATCTTGTACTGCCGAGCATGCATGTTGAACATGACCAGAAAAAACAGAAAAATATATATATATATATATATATATATATATATATATATATATATATATATCACAAGCTAAGGCAATCATGAACAAGAGAGAGACATGGCTTCCCAACTGAGCGGAGTTGGAAAGTCAGGGGATCACGCAATCATGGTCTTTTTATTGTAAATATCGCACTTGCTGCTGCATTTAGATGGAGGCAGTTGGAACAGTATATTAATACAAGTATATGCTGTGTCCATATTCAGTTCATGTAAACTTTATTTTAATAAGAGATAAAACTATGAAGCTGGTATGTCATGTGCAAGACATTAATTGTCATCATGGGGCCAGCCTTTTGGCTATCATATCAGGCCTTGCCCAGCTTAAATCAAGGCAACCCTGTCAAGCTAAAGGGAAGACCCGACACTGGCAGCCTCAACCCAACTTAAAATTATCCTATTCCAGCATCCCTTGCTGAACATTAACATTTATAAAATAACATTAAAATTAAATATTAGCTGCAGTATTTTAATAGTCAAATGACCATCATCATGGCCAGAGAAGATATACAATGTCCCAACGAGAAATTGCAAACAAAGAGGATAATTTATGGAAAGGCATCGCTTGATCATATGCAAACAAGAAAGCAAAGCCACCGTATAGTGCACAGGAGTTCAAGCAAACCATAATACTCCATGAAATACTATTGACAATGACACTCATCATGCAGTACCGGTGCTCTTTTTGCAATCCACTCAGTCATGCGCCATAACAGGGCCAAACAACCAGAATAGAATATCTGTAAAATTTCCATATGGTCACACTACATGTGTATAGGAAGGAAAGAGAGAGCACTTGCACATGCATGATTGTTATCCACATTCAATTTCACAAGCATGCAGATTCCTTTGAAAATGTGTGCCATGTGGAAGAAAAATTGATTGTTTCAATGGAATACGGTTTCATGGAGTGCCAAGTCATGTGCAACAAACATGCTACCCCAATAACCAAAAGAATAAATTTGCTCACCCGACTAGATCAGCTGCAAGAACAGATCTCAATAGCTCTGAGCGAGTTGGCAAGGTCCTGTGAATTTCTGAGGATGGGAATGGTGTGGGAAGAAACCAGCCAACTTTCATCTTGCTGTTGTACTCCTTGAGGCATTTAGGAAGGAACATTAAATGGTAATCATGGCACCAAACAACATCTCCCTCTTTATAATGCTGGTTCACAACATCAGCAAACATCTGGTTCGCCCTTTTGTATGCATCAAACTGGGACTGAAAGCTGCGAGTTGTTGCAAGCCGATCTTCTTGTGGAAGCCCGAGGTAGTGAAAGAGTGGCCACAAGATATTGTTGCAGTATCCATTATAGTATTGATGTACTATCTCTTCATCAAGAAATACTGGAATGCATCTCTGCTACAAATAAAATAATAGCATTACACGAGGTAATTAAAAAGGCAGAAGCATACATTAAGAAATTACCAGGAAGTCTACCAGGCCACAAGGCACCTTCAAAAATATAACAAATAGATAAACAATAAATATATGCAAGCAAACGGACCTTCTCTGCCAAGGCCCTTGTAAGTGCCCTTTGTCCCACTTCATCTGGCACATTTACACCAGCCCATCCAATCCATCTGGCATCGACATCCTTCACACCTGCAATAGCAAAGAAATTAACAAACTAAGCATTCATTTCCAAAAGACATCTCGCTGCACAGAGTTACAATTGAAACGATTCCCGTTCTTGTGATGCATGAATAAAAAATATGTGCTGATATAATGGACAATTTCTGTCACGGAATCTGAAGTAGAATCTCAAAATTTTGAACAAATATTTTATAAATGTTAATGTTCAGCTTATTAATACTAAGAAGGTTTATGTCGTCTTATGATGCTGATCCAACTTAAAATTCCTTTCATATTTCAAATACAAAAATTATTTTATGAGCCAAACTGGAGCCCAGCTACCTTATTTTATGATATTGTCTTCAGGGTGGAAAGCATAATTTAAGTACTAGAACTTATGATTCAGTCAACAAGAGGAGACTGAGGGCTGAAGTTGGCAGGCTTGTAGGGCAACTGCACATAAAATTCAAGTGCTGGGATACCACAAATTACCAATTAAATGGAGTAGGGGTATTCTCATATATGGATGAGCTAAAGTCTCCAACTCAAACTCAATAACCATAAAGATATCCTCTCCAACATAACAGTTAGTGCATATTTCTCATCTAAATTAGGTATACACAAATACCTCTGAATCCTTTTCAGGATCCGGTTCAATGCTATCTTACCATTGATATAGCAACAAAGTATCAGCTATCATTCACTCTGCTCCATTGTTTTGCTCAATCTGACAGTAGATTCATTCTGCCTCAATTTTCTAACTTGTGCCGGTTAATCTTTTGACAAGACAATACAAAGAACTCCCTAACTACTGCATGAGCAGAAGCACTGGATCTATATACTTGCATGTACAAAGTAAGTTTAGTGTTGATCAATACTAAAAGCTTGAGGTGATCAGTTATAATACGTTATGCATTCGAAGATAAACATATAATATCTTTATATTTTGGACTGCTCTATTATTTTGAAGAAACACAAAATATACTTATAATATCACTATATTACGAAGAAACACAAAAAACGTGCCTGTAAATATCACGGAACTTCAAATAAAAAATAATATATTTATCGCCAATAGATTCTTTGGTGATTGCTTATGATTATTGTGCAAGGGAAAGTGGGTCTAAGAACATCACAACTTTCAATGCAGCAAAAATGAAAGACCACCTGCAATCAAACAACAGATAAAATTAGAATTGGATGTTGAAATGAATAATGTACATGACAATTTTGGATCTGCATCAACTTGATACAAAATCAGAATGATACAAATATTTTAATTGTTGATGCACTCAAGTCCGATAAAGACACATGGCTGGCAATACTGCTTGATTAATGTGATAAGATTGATACCTAAGCAAAAGATAGTTAAAGGTCTCACATAAATCCCCTAACCTATCATCAACATAGCATACCTTGTACAACAACAAGGAACTAATACAAATCAGTATATATTACAAAATAAACTAACATGTCTTCATATGAAATAAAAAGAAAAACAAAATTGCTTGCAACAGCCAAGCATGCATAAATTCATAGCAACAAAATACATATGTGCCAACTGTACTCCAATCTCCATCATTAGATGGAATCACTTTCCCTTTGTTGTGACCCATAAATGAAAATCTCGCTACAATAAATATAAACATAAACAAGACTTGGTGTTCTAAAGAAGTTGCATAAATTTCAACTGAGGGATCATGTCCACTATATTTTTAATATGCAAGCTTCTTGTGCTCATGGTGATGGTGGCTGACATTGTTGATATACTATTATCAAAATTTATTTGGCAATAGACGGGAGAAACATACAGCAGAATAACAAGTTGAAAGTAAATTCAAGAATAAGTTTTCTATAACTCGAAAGGTATGATTATACTGATGCTTGGAATTTTGTACCAAATGTGGCACAAGATAGTATGCGTGCTTCTCTTCGAGTGAATAACACCTTTTTTGATTTTCTAGTGAAATAACAATTTATCCTAGTGTCCTAACAAAAAATATAGAAGTAACATGACAATTAGGATGAACATAATAATTAGCAAGAAGGCCACAGAATACAAACATGGCAACATTTTCTGGCTAATATATTGCATTTATGAGTTTTGAGAAAGTTGTTTGCTATTGATAATACTGCCTAGACGCTTCCAATAAAGCCAGTAGGCAACCCACGGCGATCCTCAAATAGCTCAAGAAAATACCAGAAACTCCTGTTGCTTGAAAGTGAGATTCAGGTGAGTAGCAACTAATGGAAACAAATAACACAACTGGAAATTCACATAAATTGCACAATATGCACATGTTCAAGCAAACTGCTTAAAAAGATAACTTAAATTAGTACGCATTCTTCGGTTTGTTGACAAATTGATTGACTGGCTAAGAAAATTGGTTCACAAAGGAATGCACCTTTAGACCAATGATCTAATTTAACTAAATAAAAAAATTATAAATAACTGTGATAGACTCAAAGTACTGTGATGACAGATGCAAAACCATCCAATCATGCACAAGCCCTGAGATTTCCTCGTACTTAATATTGAAGATTTTATACTCAATTACCTATCAACTTCACCAGAATCAAAAAGCACCTTGGCATCATTTTCATACCATCTTTAATCATAGAACAACCACATTTACTTGAAATATATTTCAGCATCAAAAAAGAGTTTGGCAATAGTCGGTACACCTTATTAAGTGACCACTTTCATGCGGTGATCCTTTCATCCCCATCCAATTATATGTATACTACAAATTTGATAAACATAACCTTTAATGATTGACTAAGTATTATAAAGAATCGCCATGTTAGGGGAGAAAAAAAGGAGAAAAAATGTAATCTTTTTGTGATGTTTGCTCATCATTGCTAATGTTGTTCTCCTAAGAGAAAATTATACATACCAATCGAACGGGACATAGCAAGAACACCAAATACACGGTATCCATTCCATTGTATGACCTTGCCTTCTTCTGCTTCAATCCTCGCATACTCATCTTATCTGTTCGGCTAATGAATTAAAGAAACAATCAATTTCTTGCAGAATTTTCATCTTTTTGACACAAACTAGAGGGGGAAACACACACTACCAAAACAACAAACACATGCCTTACTTTATGATCCTCCAAAAGAGGCACAGGCTGTTTGCCTCGACAAAGGATAGCCCTCGAATCCCCACAGTTTGCAATGATGATGTGTGAAGAACAGATAACAGCAACCACAACTGTTGATCCAATGGTCTCCGGGGCAATAGGTTCTGGTGGTGCATCAGTAGCAACTCCTACATTCCGTCTGCTTACTTTGCCTTCCACCTCATCATCAACTTTCTGAAGCAATCAATAAACAACCTCTCCTACTGCTGCTTCCAAGCACCCCCACCCGCTCCTCTCATACCTTGGGCTACATTTCTCAGCGCTTCTACCAAAGCGAGATGAACTCGATCACGACAGTAATTAGCAACCTAAGAGACACAGAGGACAGCTTCAAACCAAGCAATCCCATATGACATGAACAAATAGAACCCAAGAAGTAAAGGAAAGAGGAATTGGATCACCTGGGCGCCGCCATGACCATCATAGACGCCGAAGAAGTGGGCAGGCAAGCTAATTAAACTCGGATCCATCCCATCCACAAAACAATCACTGGTTAGCATCCGGAGAGGGATTTCGAAGAAGCGAGGCACCGCCACCACAGCATCTTCCATCTCTGGCCTCCACCCACAAATGGACACACGGCCTCAGAGCGGCACATAACTCGTCAAGAACACGCTGCGCCCACCACCACTTCTTGAACTGGCCTGACTTCCCTGAACCTCTGGTTCAGCGATGGCCAGCGGCACACCCACACTCATAGTCAAAGCAGGCCTTGCCACGGAGCTCAGAGTCCCGGTCTTAGAATACGCGTCAAAGCTTGAGAACTCATCGGTGGCACTGGCAATGCTGCTGCTATCGCTGATCGAGCTTGCAACCGATGGCTCCGGCCCGACAGACAGTGTATCCTCCTCTTCACTCCCCAGTATTGTCCGGTCCCCAAGCCCGTCGAGGAGGTTGTTGATGGCCCACCCAAGCGCCCTCTTGCTATTCTTAGAGAAGTCCATCGCCACCCCGACCTTCCGATCTCCTCCCATCTCTTCCTCCCCCACTTTCCCTTGGTTGCTTCGATGGAAAAGTCTAGGGTAGAGCGGAGATCATGATATCGGGGTGGGCAGAATGGAGATCGGGGAGGCTTAGGACAGAGCAAGATCATGAGATCGGGGGGTGGGCAGAGGGGAGATTGGGGAGGTCTAGGTACACATGAGATCGTTGGGGTTAGTGAAAGACCATCCGTGGCTGGCCTAAACCGGTAATTAGTGAAAGACCAAAAAAAAAAAAAAAGCCTCGCTGCATTCACATTAGGGCTGAAAACGGATCAGATACGGATCAAATAGTATATATCCATATTTGTATCTATATTTTTAATGGATATGAATACAAATACAAATACTAAACCGATATTAAAATTCATATCCATATTTATTCTAAACGGATACGGATATGAATAAGATATCAAGTATATCCATATTTATTATATACGGATACAGATACAAATCGGATATCCAGCATATCTATATTTATTATATATGGATATGAATACGAATCAGATATCCAGCATATCCATATTTACTATATACGGATACGGATACGAATTGGATATCAAGCATATCCATATTTGTTATATACGGATACGGATACGGATATGAAGATAGAAATTTCTATGATCTCATTATGGTGTTATATGATGAATAGTTGTAAAGAGTTAATAGATATAGGAATACTAAAGAAGCCACTAAACTCCCTAATGTCTACCACAAGAGCAAAACATAGGCAATAAGAATATGGCTACATAAATATTCTCTTAAGAAACTTAAAAGAAGTTGAAATCCACAACAAATTCAACTAAGCAACAGTAACATGACCTAAAATATTTGAGATGGAAATCATTAAGCATTGAGACAAGAATTTTCATAGAAATGTAGACATATATAAGAATTTGCAGTTCACTAATACAAAAAAATGCATAAATACAATAGGAAAAACAAAATGTCAAGCATATTTTCTTGAGTACTACACGAAATACAAGTAGCATGCTTCTCAGGACTTGTCAACATTGGTGTTATGTACATAGCAAGTTCATCAAAGAATGGCAGGAAAGAAGCCTTGAATGTTTTAATCAAAGTGCCCAAACAATTACCAACCTGAAGAACACAAAGGAACAAAAACATAGGACAAAGGTCAAGTTTTATAATATAAAATGTCATATCAAGGGGCTAGGCTTAAAATAAGTAATTTGCCAAGCATCCACGAAGTATGATTTTTGAAAAATATATCACAGACCTGATCAAAGACGTATGATTCTTGAAAATATATCATAGACCTGATCAAGAAAATGAATAAATATTAATCATAACCAACCTGATCGATCCATGGGTAGAAACCCTCTTTGAGCTCATCAGCATAACAACAGAGCATGTTACAAGCGTGGCTTTCTCCTCCAGGACGCTAGTAACTTATCAGATATAGGGACATAGTTTGAGTTGGCTCAGAAAGACATTATCAGCTGTTATTTCCTGATGGTTACAATTTGCATGCATCCGAGTCAGGAAATGCTATGAATTTGCCTAACATCATAGCCCTTGGCTTAGATAGAGTGTCAAACATATGCTTCACAAATCACAATGGTTGCATTTAGAAATGCCCTCCAAGTCATGATTTCAGTGTCAAACATATGCTTCACAAATCACAACGGTTGCATTTAGAAATGCCCTCCAAGTCATGATTCACAGCCTACACATTGGCGTCAAAACAAATTGGAAGTCCCTATCATCATTGCCAAATTAAATTGAATAGGCTCAAAATATTATCACAGCCCACACAAGCACAAAATTTTTAAATGAAAGAAACAAGGAAAAATTGGCAGGTTGAGGTCGGTATCGATTGCCCCCGATACATGGCAACTTGTCGGAATCAGTTGCCCACGATACATGGCAACATTGGCAACCTGCATATGCCATATAGTATTTGCATCATATGATTCATATTATATAGCTGAAAGCATTAAGTCATCACATGAAAATATTTAATAGGATTTGTTGATGATGTATAGGGTATGTTATGGAACATGTATGCGAGACAATGGCAACAGGTGTCCTGGTCCCTCTGCTGAAACTTCAAGCAAGTTGCATTCAATCAATCTGGAGACTTATGTGTAGAATTACCTTAACCAAACTCATCTACCCAGGTTTCATAGGATTTCTGTAGCTTCACTCATTAGACATATTGCAGTTGTGGCCTTGATCACTCTTTCCTCTAGATAGCTCCACTGTCATCCTTATACTGTGCATACCAAATGGGCAAAAGAAAAGGGAAAGAAAACAAAGGGAAAAACCAACAACAAAAATGAGATATCAGTTCCTAGAGTGCATATGTCCATAGAACTGCATAATACTACAATCAATGGAGTTATTATTTGTAGATAAAAATCAAGTTGAATAGTGTTATAGAAAATGACAATGCTAGAACCAATTATAGATTGCTAATGTGATAGCTAATATATTGTTTAAGGTCAATTCCCAGGACCCCAAAAATTATGTATGTATATATTCATTTATCCAAACTGAAACCACTGCTATTCTCCAAATGCTCTTTAAACTATACATACTAAGAAGTAAGAAGGATACCAAAAAAAAAGAAAAAGAAGAAGAAAAGCTCTAAATACAATGATAGGAAGGACCCGTTATACGCTAAGTGACCAAGACCTCCTGACGTACCTCACAAAGATTACTTGAACCCCAAACCACTACTGAGACATCTAACCTTGCATTTACAATTTAAACTAAAGACTTATTATAATAAGAAAAAATGCATGAACTTGTTCCAGACCCATATTTAGCCAAACCAAACTAAATGTTTTTTTATCTCAAACAAAGGGCATATCAAAGTAACCATATAAAAGAGAACCATTTTTTCAAATAATTCCAACAAAACCCCACACACAATCAATGAAAACAGCATAACAAAAACCACAAATTTCAAGAACAGGAAAAATGGCAAGAATCAAGAACTCACGGGAAACGCAAAACACTCGTCGTTCTAATAAACTATGCCTAAAAGAACGTCGATAGAGAGAAAAAAAAGGAAACAAATTTAAGAAATCACAACTCAAGAAGATGAGAAAAATCCAAACTTTTCTCAATAAAAGTATAATGCATAGATCGATGGCTAAGGGATGTGAATCATCTCATCAAGAAATTGCCTAAATAATAGAAATAATCTAAGAACCCTCATGTAGGAAGATAGGGGGTTTCTTTAATAGAGAAAGAAAGATAAAAAAGGGAACTTTTTTCGTCTTATGGGCATGAAGCCGTTGAACTGGGTGGCAGCAACCATCTTGCCGAGGCGGAGCTGGTCCTTGTCGATGTAGTTCTTGCAGGATTTGCACAAAGACCTCCCCGACTTGGCGTACTCCGCCTTCCATGGCTTCGGCGGGTTCGCCATTGCCGATGGATTCGAGGATAGACCGAGCTCTAGGGGTCTCTCCGTGAGCAGAGAGTAGAACGAGACGACGAGACGAGACGAGACGAACCAAGAGAGAGAGAGAGGAGTGGAGCTCTGGGACTTGGAATGGGAAGGAGTTATCAGAGCCTGAGGAGGATTATAGAGTTGGTTTTCCAATCCCATTAGCATTGGGATTACAGAGTTAAAGAGGGGAGATCCGGCCTCATCGCCGGCCATGGCCACCACGAACCCATCCCTTGCCCTTCGAGGCTTCCCCTGGGCAACCTCAGAATAGAGCAAAGTGAAGAGGTGAAACCGTGAAAGGAAAGGAAGCTTACTTGATGACGACCGAGCTGAACTGCCGAAGACTTCTCAAAAAATGAACGTTCTGAATCAGCCAAAATGCCCGAAGTCCAGTGAGGAGCAGATCGTTCTACAAAAAAAAAAAAAAACGAAGAAGAAACGGGCTGTGCCAAAAAAAACGTACGAAAAAAAGGAACGGGAGTGGGAATTGGGAAGGGAGACTCTTCCCTTCTGCCAACCGTACGCGACGTGTCGTCGCCCCAGCGGTTTTGATTTTTTTTTTTATTTAAAAAAATAACTATTGCCTAGTGCCCGGTGGGCTTTGTAACAAAACATTAACCGGGTATATATAATAAAACGGATATCCGTATCCATATTTAAATATATATATAAATTCATATTTGTATTTGTATTCGATTAATTTTTGAATTAAATATCCAAATCCGTATCCAAATCCGATTAAACTATAAATAAATATCCGAATATGATATGATTCGAATACGAATATGAATACAATCGGAGTTTATCCGATCCATTTTCAGCCCTAGTTCACAAGGAAGGGGTTAGTGACACACCGAAATAATAATTTCATCATAATTTTTTTAAAAAAATTTAAAGTATAAATTTAGACACACCCAATAATAATTTCGTCACAATTTTTTTTAAAAAAATTAAAGTACAAATTTAGTGATTGATAAAAAATTCATCACTAATTCGTCACTTCCGTCACTAATTTAGTGACGGATTGTTCTCCATCATAAATTTAGTGACAGATTAGAGATGGAAGGACAATCTGTCACTAAATTAGGGATGTGCGCGTAGCAAAGTGCAGTCACGCACAGGCGCATGCATGCGCAGACACGGCACTAGGCATGCGCAGACACAGCGCAAGGGCGCCAAACATAGGCAAGATTGTGCGACCGAAGAGACAGGTCGATTGGTGCAAACGTAGCGGGCCATGGCAGGCGCATGCACAGGCCGAGTAGCAGATGCGCATGGCGCGCACCGGGAGGCAGATAAGTGGCTGGGTTGTGCATGGGAGGCGGCGCACGTAAATAGCACATGCGGACGAGGCTTTTTTCGTCATAAGTTTTTTTTAAAAAAAAATTAGAGTATATATTTAGATAGACAATCCGACACTAATTCGTCACTAATTTAGTGACGGATTGTTCTTTCGTCACTAATTTGTGATGGATTAGTGACAGAAGATAATTCATCACTATTTTAGTGATGGATGGCCGTCACTAATTTGTAACGGATTAGTGACGGATTGCCCTTCCGTCACTAATTTTGTGACGGATTAGTGACGGAAGCACAATCCATCAATAAATTAGGATGCATGCGCAGCCAAATGAAGTCACACAAAGGCGCGTGCACACACAGACACAGCACTGGGCACATGCAAACATGGCGCAAAGGGCGCCGAACATAGGGAAGGTTGTGCGGCCGAAGAGATAGGCCGATTGGTGCAAATGCGCATGGGCCATTACAGGTGAGCGCGCAGGCCGAGTAGCAGATGCACATGGTGCACGCCAGGAGGCAAACACGTTGCTGGGATGCACATGGGAGGCGGCGCATGTAACTAGCACATGCGGATGCAGCTTTTTTCGGCATAATTTTTTTTTAAAAAAATTAGAGTATATATTTAGATAGGCAATCCGTCACTAATTCGTTACTAATTTAGTGATGGATTGCTCTTCTGTCTTTAATTTGTGACAGATTAGTGATGGAAGGGCAATCCGTCACTAAATTAGTGATGGATTACCACTAAATTAGTGATGGATTGCCCTTCCGTCACTAATCCGTCACCAAATTAGTGACGAATAGCAATCCGTCACTAATTTAGTGATGAAATTAGTGACGGATTGCACTTCCGTCACTAATTTTGTGACGGATTAGTAATGGAAGTGTAATCCATCACTAAATTAGGGATGCGCGCGCAGCCAAGTGCAGTCACGCATAGGTGCGTGCATGCGCAGACATGGCACTGGGCATGCGCAAACACGGTGCAGGTGGCATCGGACACAGACAAGGTTGTGCGGCCGAAGAGACCGGCCGATTGGTGCATATGCGCGTGGGCCATGGCAGGCACGCGCGCAGGCCGAGTAGGAGATGCACAAGGTGCGCGCCGGAGGCAGACATGTGGCTGGGATGCGCATGGGAGGCGGCGCACGTAACTAGAACATGTGGACACAGCTTTTTCGGCATAATTTTTTTAAAAAAAAATTAGAGCATATATTTAGATAGGCAATCCATCACTAATTCTTCACTAATTTAGTGACGGATTACTCTTTAGCCACTAATTTGTGATGGATTAGTGACGGAAGGGAATCCGTCACTAAATTAGTGATGGATTGCCCTTCCACTAATCCATCACTAAATTAGTGATGGAAGAGCAATCTGTCACTAATTTAGTGACGGATTGCTCTTCCGTCACTAATTTTGTGACGGATTAGTGACGGAAGCATAATTTGTCACTAAATTAGGGATGCGCACATAGCCAAGTGTAGTCACGCACAGGCACGTGCACGCGCAGACACAGCACTGTGCATGCGCAGACACGGCGCAAGGGGCACCGGACACAGGCAAGGTCATGCAGCCGAAGAGATAGGTCGAATGGTGCAAACGCGTGCAGGCCATGGTAGGCGCGCGCAGGCCGAGTAGCAGATGCGCATGGTGCACGACGGGAGGCAGACAAGTGTTTGGGACGCACATGGGAGGCGGTGCACGTAACTGGCACATGCTGACGCGGCTTTTTTTTGGCATAATTTTTTTAAAAAAAATTAGAGTATATATTTAGATAGGTAATCCATCACTAATTTAGTAACAAATTACTCTTCCGTCACTAATTTGTGATGGATTAGTGATGGAAGGGCAATCCGTCACAAAATTAGTGATGGATTGCCCTTCCGTCACTAAATTAGTGACGGAAGATCAATCTATCACTAATTTAGTGATGGAAATTAGTGATGGATTGCTCTTCCGTCACTAATTTTATGACAGATTAGTGATGGAAGCGCAATCCGTTACTAAATTAGGGATGCGCGCGCAGCCAAGTGCAGTCACGCACAGGCGCGTGCACGCGCAGACACGACACAAGGGGCGCCGACATAGGCAAGGTTGTACGGTCGAAGAGATGGGTCGATTGGTGCAAACGCGCGCGTGCCATGGCAGGCGCGTGCGCAGGCCGAGTAGCAGATGCGCATGGTGCGCGCTGAGAGGCAGACACGTGGCTGGGACACGCATGGGAGGCGGCGCACGTAACTAGCACATGCAGACGCTTTTTTTGGCATAATTTTTTTTAAAAAAAATTAAAGTATATATTTAGAAAGGCAATCTGTCACTAATTCGTCGCTAATTAGTAATGGATTGCTCTTCCATCACAAATTTAGTGATGAAAATTAGTGACGGATTGCTATTCTGTCACTAATTTTGTGACGGATTAGTGACGGAAGCGCAATCCATTACTAAATTAGGGATGCACGTGCAGCCAAGTGCAGCCACGCACAGGCGTGCACGCGCAGACACGGCACTGGGCATGCGACACGGCGCAAGAGGTGCCGGATACAGGCAAGGTTGTGCGGCCGAGGACACAGGCCGATTGGTGCAAATGCACGTGGGCCATGGCAGGCGCGCACCCAGGCTGAGTAGGAGATGCGCATGGTGTGCGTCGGGAGGCAGACACATGGCTAGGACGCGCATGGGAGGCGACGCACGTAACAGGCAGACGCAGCTTTTTTTGGTATAATTTTTTTTAAAAAATGTAGAGTATATATTTAGATAGGCAATCCGTCACTAATTCGTTATTAATTTAGTGATGTATTGCTATTCGTCACTAATTTGTGATGGATTAGTGACAATAGGGCAATCCGTCACTAAATTAGTGATGGATTTCTCTTCCATCACTAATCCATCACTAAATTAGTGACGTAAGAGCAATCCGTCACTAATTTATTGACTGCTCTTTCGTCACTAATTTTGTGATGGATTAGTGATGGAAGTGCAATCCATCACTAAATTAGGGATGCGCGTGCAGCCAAGTGCAGTCATGCATAGGCGCGTGCAAGCGCAGACACGACGCAAGGGGCTCCGGACAAAGGCAAGGTTGTGTGGCCAAAGAGACAGGCAAATTGGCGCAAACGCGCACGGACCATAGCGGGCGCGTGCGCAGCCGAGTAGCAGATGCGCATGGTGCGCGACGGGAGGCAAACAAGTGGCTGGGACGTGCATGGGAGGCAGTGCACGTAACTGGCACATGTGGACGAGGCTTTTTTCGGGATAATTTTTTTAAAAAAAATTATAGTATATATTTAGATATGCAATCCATCACTAAATCGTCACTAATTTAGTGATGGATTGCTCTTCCGTCACTAATTTGTATGGATTAGAGATGGAAGGCAATCCGTAACTAATTTAGTGACGGATTCCCCCATCCGTCACTAATTTATGACTGATAGAGACAAAAGAGAAATACGTCACTAATTTAGTGATGGATTACTTTCCGTCACTAATTTGTGACAGATTAATGACTGAAGGGCAATCCGTCACTAAATAGTGACGGATTGCTCTTTCGTCACTAAATTAGTGATGGAAGAGCAATCCGTCACTAATTTAGTGATGGATTGCTCTTCCGTTACTAATTTTGTGATAAATTAGTGACGAAAGTATAATCCGTCACTAAATTAGGGATGCGCGCATAGCCAAGTGCTGTCACACACAGGTGCGTACCCGCGCAGACACAGCTCAAGGGGCACCGGACACAGGCAAGGTTATGCGGCCAAAGAGATGGGCCAATTGGTGCAAACGTGCGCATGCTATGGCAAGCGCGCACACAGGCCGAGTAGCAGATGCGCATGGTGCATGCCGGGAGGCAGACACGTGGTAGGGACGTGCATTGGAGGCGGCGCACATAACTGGCACATGGACTGGCTTTTTTTGGCATAATTTTTTTTAAAAAAATTAAAGTATATATTTAGATAGGCAATCCGTCACTAATTTATCACTAATTTAGTGATGGATTACTCTTCCGTCACTAATTTGTGATGGATTAGTGACGGAAGGTAATTCGTCACTAAATTAGTGATGGATTGCTCTTCCATCACTAATCCGTCACTAAATTAGTGATGGAAGAGCAATCCGTCACTAAATAATTTTGTGACAGAAGCGCAATCCGTTACTAAATTAGGGATGCGCGCGCAGTCAAGTGTAGTCACGCACAGGCACGTGCATGCGCAGACACGACACGGGACACGTGCAGATACGGTGCAAGGGGCGCCAGACATAGGCAAGGGGTACCGGACATAGGCAAGGTTGTGCGCCGAAGAGACAGGCCGATTGGTGCAAACGCAAGTGGGTCATGGCAGGCACACGCACAGGCGAGTAGCAGATGCGCACGGTGTGCGACGGGAGGTAGACAAGTGGCTGGGACGCGCATGGGAGGCGACGCACGTAACTGGCACATGCCGACGCGGCTTTTTTCTACATAATTTTTTTAAAAAAAATTAAAGTATATATTTAGAAAGGCAATCCGTCACTATTTCGTCACTAATTTAGAGATGGATTGCTCTTCCGTCACTAATTTTGTGATAGATTAGTGACAGAAGCGCAATCCGCCACTAAATTAGGGATGCGTGCACAGCCAAGTGCAGTCACACACAATGTGCACACCGAGAGGCAGGCACGTGGCTGGGACGTGCATGGGAGGTGGCGCTCATAATGGGCACATGCGGACGCGGCTTTTTTTGGCATAATTTTTTTTAAAAAAATATAGAATATATATTTAGAAAGGCAATCTGTCACTATTTTGTCACTAATTTAGTGACGGATTGCTATTCAATCTCTAATTTTGTAATGGATTAGCGACAGAAGGGAAATCCATCACTAAATTAGTGATGGATTGCCCTTTCGTCGCTAATCCATCACAGAATTAGTGACGGAAGAGCCAAGTGCAGTCACGCACAGGCGCGTGCACACGGAGACATGGCACAGGGAACACGCAGACACAATGTAAGGGGCGCCGGATACAGGCAAGGTTGTGCAGCCGAAGAGATAGGCAAATTGCCGCAAACGCATGCGGACCATTGCAAGCGCATGCGCAGGCCGAGTAGCAGATGCGCATGGTGCGCGACGGAAGGCAGACAAGTGGCTGGGACGCGCATGGGAGGCGGCACACGTAACTGGCACATGCGGACGAGGCTTTTTTCAGCATAATTTTTTAAAGAAAATTAGAGTATATTTAGATAGGCAATCCATCACTAATTCGTTACTAATTTAGTGATGGATTGCTCTTCCGTCACTAATTTGTGACGGACTAGAGACGAAAGGCAATCCATCACTAATTTAGTGACGGATTCTCCCATCCATCACTAATTTGTGACTGATTAGAGACAGAAGAGAAATCAATCACTAATTTAGTGACGAATTGCTCTTCCATCACTAATTTATGACAGATTAGTGATTGAAGGGTAATTTGTCACTAATTTAGTGATGGATTGCTCTTCCGTCACTAATTTGTGATGGATTAGTGATTGAAGGGCAATCTGTCACTAAATTAGTGATGGATTGCTCTTTCGTCACAAATTAGTGATGAAAGAGCAATCCGTCATTAATTTAGTGACCGATTGCTCTTTCGTTACTAATTTTGTGATGGATTAGTGATGGAAGCGCAATCCGTCCCTAAATTAGGGGGTGCGCTTGCAGCCAAGTGCAGTCACGCACAGGCGCATGCACGTGTAGACACATCGCTAGGGGCGCCGGACACAGGCAAGGTTGTGCGGCCGAAGAGACAGGCCGATTGGTGCAAACGCGCGCAGGCCATGGTAGGCGCATGCACAGGCCGAGTAGCAGATGCGCATGGAGCACGCCGAGAGGCAGACACGTGGATGGGTCGCACATGGGAGGCAGCGCACGTAACTAGCACATGCGGACGGGGCTTTTGCGGCATAATTTTTTTAAAAAAATTAAAATATATATTTAGATAGGCAATTCGTTACTAATTCATCACTAATTTAGTGACGGATTACTCTTTCGTCAATAATTTGTGATTGATTAGTGACGGAAGGGCAATCCGTCCCTAAATTAGTGATGGAATGCTCTTTCGTCACTGATCTGTTACTAAATTAGTGACGAAAGAGCAATCCATCACTAAATTAGGGATGCGCGTGCAGCCAAGTGTAGTCACGCATAGGCTCGTGCATGCGCAGACACGATACTGGGCACGCGCAGACATGACGCAAGGAGCGCTGGACACAGGCAAGGTTGTGCGCTGTAGAGATAGGCCGATTGGTACAAACGAGCGCGGGCCATGGCAAGCACGCGCGTAGGCCGAGTAGCAGATGCACATGGTGTGCACCGGAAGGCAGACACGTGGCTGGGTTGCGCATGGGAGGCGGCACACGTAACTGGCATATGTGGACGCAGCTTTTTTAGGTATATTTTTTTAAAAAAAATCAAAGTATATATTTAGAAAGGCAATCCGTCACTAGTTCGTCACTAATTTAGTGACGGATTGCTCTTCCACCACTAATTTGTGACGGATTAGTGGCGGAAGAGCAATTCGTCCCTAATTTAGCGACGGATTGCTCTTCCATCACTAATTTTGTGATGGATTAGATAAGCACAGTCCGTCACTAAATTAGGGATGCGTGCACAGCAAGTGTAGTCACCCACAGGCACGTGCTCGCACAGACATGGCACTGGGCACGCGTAGACACGGCGCAAGCGGTGCCGGACATAGGCAATGTTGTTCGGCCGAAGAGACAGGCCGATTGGTGCAAATGCGCGCGGGCCATGGCAGGCGCGCGCAGACCGAGTAGCAGATGCGCAAGGTGCATGCCGGGAGGCAAACATGTGGTTGGGACACGCATGGGATGCGGCGCACGTAACTAGCACATGCGGATGCGGCTTTTTTAGGCATAATTTTTTTTAAAAAAAATTAAAGTATATACTTAGAAAGGCAATCCGTCACTAGTTCGTCACTAATTTAGTGACGGATTTCTCTTCCGCCACTAATTTGTAATGGATTAGTGATGGAAGAGCAATCCATCACTAATTTGGCGACGGATTGCTCTTCCGTTACTAATTTTGTGATGGATTAGAGAAGCGCAATTCGTCACTAAATTAGGGATGCGTTCGTAGCCAAGTGTAGTCAACCACAGGCGCGTGCACGCGCAGACATGGCACTGGGCACGCGTAGACACGGCGCAAGTGGCACCGTACACAGGCAATGTTGTGAGATCGAAGAGATAGGACGATTGGTGCAAATGCGCGCGGGCCATGGCAGGCACGTGCACAGGCCGAGTAGCAGATGCGCAAGATGTGCGCCGGGAGGCAGACATGTGGCTGGGAAGCTGTTGGGGAGATTGTTGAAAAATTATATGCCCCAATCTTATTGATTTTGATGATTACCAAAAGCCATGTGTACATTAAAAGATGTAATGAGTTTATTTACATGAGCAATGAATTTATTTAGAACAATGAATGAGAATGTTAAAGTATAACTTTAATCAAATTGAAAGTAACTTCAAGTTCAAAGTTTAAGCTTTCAAAAAGAAATTCAATACTTAATATTTTAATCAATGAGTTTTTGGAACATTTCTTGAATTGATTCCTAATGTCAATTTATTATATTCAAGTCAAAATAATGATTTAAAATGAATCTGGAATGAATTTAAAGTCAATCAGAAAACTTTCTGATTTTTGATACGTTCCGGAGCCGACTCTTGAGTTTCAGAGTCGACTCCACTCAGAGTACAGAAATGACTATCTGTCTCGAGTCGACCCACGTAATTTCTTGAGTCGACCCCGATTCTATCGAGCCGACTCCATGACTGTGCGAGTCGACTCCGCTCAGACACCAGAGGTGTGTTTTTCTGAGCATTTCGCGAGTCGACCCCCAACTTTTCATGAGTCGACCCCCGACTGTCAGGAGTCGACACTTACTTTTGATGAGTCGACCCTCTAACTTTCTGAGTATTTCTATTTTTGGTATCACGACCTCGAGCCGACTCGCGGAAAGCAGGAGTCGACTCCAGCAAATCTGGGCGAGATTTTTTCGAATGCCAACTCAGCGTCAACGGTAAGATTTTTGATTAACGGCTATTTTTCTTTGTTTCTAACGGCTATATTTTTGCAGAATCTATAAATAGAGAAGCCGTTTTCAAATCAAAGACATACAAACAAAGAGATATTCATTTCAAGAGAAAAGAAAAGAAAAAATCGGAAAAACAGAGCTTCATTTGAAAAAATCCGTGATTCAAAATAGAGTGAAAGAAAGAGTGTGAAATCAAAGGAAGCTTCTTCTGTGCTCAAGCTCAACATTCCAAGGAAGCTTCAGAAGAAAATCCAAGAGCTATTCAAGAGCATTTCAAGTGATTTTCAACACTCAAAGAAAAGAGAAAAAGCTCAAATCAACTCCAACATACATTCCGTGAAGAATCCGAGCTGAGGCCCGATTCTACACTTCAAAGGAGTTGAGGAAAAGAAGAAAAGCTCAAAGCCAACCAACTGCAAATCAGGCTTTTCTAAACTTTATTCTTATATTTGTTTATCTGCTCATTAAGGAGCTTTGTAATTGAAAAACATCATTTCTATTATTTGTGCCTAGTTCAATCTGGGGGATTGAACTAGAGGAGGTAGTCTTACCTCGGTTCAAGCTTGGTTAAGCTTGTGTTAAGGGGTTTTTGTGCTGGTGAGCCCTTGAAAACCAGCTGGGTTCGTTGTGATCCCGGGAAAACAACAAGTTTGAGTTGTGAGCTTGTAAAACAACTCTGCTGTAATCAAGAAAGATTATAGTGTGGACCCAAGTGAATCTTGGGAGTGGACGTAGGTGTTGGATACACCGAACCACTATAAACTCTTTGTGTTTGCCGTGCTTCCATTGACTCTTTCTCTATCTCTGTTTTATTCACTGCACTTTGTATTTGCATTGCTATTGCCTTCATTCTTATTAAGCAAATATTTTTAAAAGGCTAATTTTTTAAAGAACCCAATTCACCCCCCCCCCTCTTGGGTTGTCATCTGGGCCAACAATTGGTATCAGAGCTAGTGCTCATTAGATTTTGATCACACGATCAAGAGCTAAAGTTCCAAATGGCAACACAAGTTGGATCATTTGCTGAAGGTCATTCTACGAATAGACCTCCACTGTTTAATGGTTCAAATTATTCATATTGGAAAGCTAGAATGAGGATATTCATTCAAGCTTCTGATTATGAGCTATGGGGTGTTATAATCAATGGACCTAGTACACCCACACATGTTATAGATGGCACTATTGTTCCTAAGCCCGAAAGGGACTGGAATGATAATGATAGGAAAATGGCACAGCTTAACGCTAAAGCCATGAATGTCTTATATTGCTCCTTAGATGCTAATGAGTTTAATAGAATCTCCACATGTAATTCCGCAAAGGAGATTTGGGATAGATTAGAGGTTACCCATGAGGGTACCAATCAAGTAAAAGAATCTAAAATTAATATTCTTGTTCATAAATATGAATTATTTAGCATGGAACAATCTGAAACCATTGCATGCATGTACATAAGATTTACAGATATTGTAAATGGTTTGAAAAGTCTTGGTAAGACATATACTAACTCTGAACTTGTTCGAAAAATTCTTAGGTCATTACCAAGATCATGGGAAGCAAAAATGACAGCAATCCAAGAAGCTAAGGACCTCAACACTTTACCCTTAGAGGAGCTTCTAGGATCTCTTATGACCCATGAGCTGACTATGAGGCAGCATGTAGAGGAGGACACAAAGAAAAAGAAAGTAATTGCCCTCAAAGCTGCAAAAGAAGAAGAGAGCAGCAGTGATGATGATGATGATGATGAAGAGACTGCTCTCTTAGCAAAGAAATTTAAAAGATTCATGAGGAGAAAGAAACCCTTCCACAAGAAAAAATTTGGAGCAAAGTGGGAAGGAGAAAAGGATAAAAACAAGGACAAGGACAAAGAAAAAGAGAAAGACCCCTTGACTTGCTATGAGTGTAATAAACCGGGGCACTTTAGGAATGAATGTCCTAAATTGAAGAAAGCCTACAAAAAGAAAAAGAAGGCTTATGTGGCGACTTGGAGTGACAGCGAGGAATCTTCTTCCGAAGAAGAAGAACAAAAGGAAGTCGCAAACGTATGTTTCATGGCGGACGACAATGATGAGGTAAGTTCCGATAACCCTTGCGATGAATTTGCTTTTGATGAACTTTCGATGCTTTTAATGAACTTGTAGGGGATTTCAAGGTTTTGAAAAAGAAATACAAGATTTTGAAAAATGAAAACTTAACTTTCATTCAAGAAAAGGAAAATCTTAATAATGAAGTTAAGAAACTTAAATCTGAAAATGAAATTTTGATAAAAGAAAAAGAATCAATCTCTAATGAAAATGATAAACTAAGGAAAGAGGTTGAAAAACATAAGAACATAGTTGATAAGTTTACATTAAGCTCAACTAAACTAGACATGTTATTAAATAGTCAAAAAGCAGTTTTTGACAAAGCCGGATTAGGGTATAACACTTTAAGAAAACAAAAATCATTAAAAATATTTTTGTGCGTGCTGGCCAAAGTAATTTACATGCTTTAAATGTAATCAAAAAGGACATAAATCTTATGAATGTAAAATTCTAAAACCTAATAAAAACTTAAATGTTAAAGGAAAGAAAATATGGGTTCCGAAAGGAACAATATTTGTTGGTACTAACCATGAAGGACCCAAGAAAGCTTGGGTACCTAAACATAAAGTTTGATATCATTGCAGGAATGTCTTGTGGCCAAGAGATCAAAGAGAAAGTGGTATCTTGATAGTGGCTGCTCAAGACATATGACGGGTGACAAAGAAGAATTCATCACCCTTGAAGAAAAGAAAGGAGGAGTTGTTACATTTGGCGACAATGGCAAAGGCCAAATCTTGGGGTTTGGTAACATTCAAATAACTCCCTCCACATATATTGAGAATGTACTTTATGTTGATGGTTTAAAGCATAACTTAATTAGTATAAGTCAATTATGTGACAAAGGTTTTAAAGTTTCATTTGAATCTTCTTTATGCACTGTAGCTAATCCCATTGATAATAGCATTGTTTTTATTGGAAATAGAAATGGCAATGTATACATGATTGACTTAGACAAATTGTCTACTAATAATCATTGCTTAGTTGCTAATAATGCTAATATGAATGAGATTGGTTGGTTGTGGCATCGAAGATTAGGTCACGCAAGCACACACCTGATTTCAAAACTAATTAGAATGGATTTAGTAAAAGGTTTACCTAAATTAGATTTTGAAAATAACAAAATATGTGATGCATGTCAGTTTGGAAAACAAACAAGAAGTTCTTTTAAATCTAAAAATATTGTTTCAACTTCTAGGCCATTAGAGCTACTTCACATGGACCTTTTTGGACCAACTAGAACCACAAGTCTAGGAGGAAAGAAATATGGTCTTGTGATAGTAGATGATTACTCTAGATTCACTTGGGTAATGTTTTTAGCTCACAAAGATGAGACTTTCTCGATATTCATGAAATTCTTCAAGAAAGTAACAAATGAGAAAAACACTACCATAGTGTCTCTAAGAAGTGATCATGGAACTGAATTTGAAAATCACTTATTTGAAAGTTTTTGCAATGAAAATGGTATTAATCATAACTTTTCTGCACCTAGGACCCCACAACAAAATGGAGTAGTTGAAAGGAAAAATAGGACTCTAGAAGACATGGCCCGTACCATGCTATGTGAAAGTAAACTCCCGAAATACTTTTGGGCGGAAGCTATTAACACAGCATGTTACATCCTAAATAGAGCCTTAATCAGACCTATTTTAAAGAAAACACCTTATGAATTATGGCATGATAGAAAACCCAACATTAAATATTTTCATGCATTTGGTTGTAAATGTTTTGTTCACAACAATGGTAAAAATAATTTAGGCAAATTTGATGCTAAATCTGATGAAGGAATATTCTTAGGATACTCTACAACTAGTAAAGCATATAGAGTATTTAACAAGAAAACTTTAGTTGTTGAAGAATCCATTCATGTAGTTTTTGATGAATCTTTAGCAACCCATTCCAAAAAATTTGATGATGAAGAGATACAAACTTAATTGAAAAAGATCTTGAAAAATTAAATATTGATGTATCTTTAGATCAAGAAAGACGCTAAAGATAATGATTCACCTAAGGATGATGATACTAACACTAATCATAATGATGTAGATCTACCTAGGGATTGGAGATATGCTTATAGTCACCCTAAGGAATTGATTATAGGTGATCCATCTCAAGGAATAAGAACTAGATCATCTATGAGAAACATTAGTAATCATCTTGCATTTGTATCACAAATTGAACCTAAAACTATTGAAGAAGCTGAAAAAGATAATAATTGGATGTTAGCAATGCAAGAAGAATTAAATCAATTCACTAGAAATAATGTATGGACTTTAGTTGAAAGACCTAAAAATCATTCTGTTATAGGATCAAAATGGATATTTAGAAATAAACTAGATGAAAATGGCATAGTAATTAGAAACAAAGCTAGATTAGTTGCAAAAGGATATAATCAAGAAGAAGGTATTGATTTTGATGAAACCTTTGCACCAGTAGCTAGATTAGAAGCCATTAGACTATTACTTGCATTTGCATGTCATATGAATTTTAACTTATTTCAAATGGATGTAAAAAGTGCTTTTCTAAATGGATTTATAAATGAAGAAGTATATGTAGAACAACCACCAGGTTTTGAAGATCACGAATTTTCAAATCACGTTTTTAAATTGCACAAAGCATTATATGGTTTGAAACAAGCACCTAGAGCTTGGTATGATAGATTAAGTAAATTTTTAATTGAAAATGATTTTATAAGAGGAAATGTTGATAAAACATTGTTTTTGAAAAGAAAAGGTAAGGATTTATTAGTAGTTCAAATATATGTTGATGATATCATTTTTGGTGCTACTAACAATATTCTATGTCAAGAGTTTGCCAAGTTGATGCAGGGCGAATTTGAAATGAGCATGATGGGAGAACTCAACTTCTTCCTTGGACTCCAAATCAAACAAAGCAAAGAGGGAATCTTTATCAACCAAACAAAGTACACAAGAGAAATCCTAAAGAAGTTTGGTATGGAATCAATCAAACCCCTCGGAACACCAATGAGTCCTTCATGCAAGCTGGACAAAGATGAAGAAGGTAAGAAGGTTGATCAAAAATATTATCGAGGTATAATCGGATCCCTACTTTACTTAACTGCAAGTAGACCAGACATAATGTTTGCTGTTTGCTTATGTGCTAGATTTCAGTCTGAACCTAAAGAATCACATTTAATTGCTGTTAAAAGAATACTAAGATACTTAAGTGGAACAAAAAATGTAGGTTTATGGTATTCTAGAGACTCAACATTAAATCTGATTGCATACACTGATTCTGATTATGCTGGATGTAAGTTAGATAGAAAAAGCACAAGTGGTGCATGCCAATTCTTAGGAAGTAACTTAATCTCATGGTTTAGCAAAAAGCAAAATTCAGTTGCATTATCAACTACTGAAGCTGAATATGTAGCAGCTGGAAGTTGCTGTGCTCAAATCCTATGGATTAAGCGACAACTTGAAGACTATGGTATCACACTTGATAAACACCTATAAAATGTGATAACACAAGTGCAATTAATCTAACAAAAATCCAATTCAACATTCTAGAACTAAACACATAGAAATTAGATATCATTTTATAAGAGAACATGTTGCAAATAATGAAATTGTCTTGATTATGTTAATACTGAAGAACAATTAGCAGATATATTTACAAAACCTTAAGTGAAGAAAGATTCTGTTATCTTAGAGGAGAGTTAGGGATTTGTGATCCATTAGAATGAATTTGAAACCCCTAAGGAAAGTTTATCTAAAATTCTTTCAAATCCTTGATCTTTAAGGAAATCTTATCTAGAATTCATATCTAATTGATCTATTCAAATCCAATGATTATTTTATCAATTTTTATGATCAATTTCCGGACACATTTCAGAAATTTCATGTTTTTGCTCTGAAATGGTCTCGGAGCCGACTCGGTGAGTATCGGAGTCGACTCCAGGTTTCTACTGAAACTCTTGAGTCGACCCCTTCTCGGCGCGAGTCGACTCCACTTCGGGATGGTTTTCTGTGACTGTCCGGAGTCGACCCCTCGCTTTGCGGGAGCCGACTCGAAGTGGTCCCAGGTCGATTTATCTAGGGCAGAGTCGACTCGCCGTTCTTTTCTATCATCTCGAATCATCAAAATACTCTCTCCAAAATACTTCCAGACCTTCCAAATTCCCTAGAATCCCTGATTAACCCTTCCAATTGATCAATGGCCCCTAAAACTCGAGGATCGAACCTTGGTGCGGCCGGAGTGAAGAGGAAGAGGGTGTGAGGAAGACGGTGAGGCGTCCGGTTCGTGAGCCTTCACCAAGCACGGATTCAACTTCATCTTCTTCAACCCCTAATGCTTCTCCATCTATGGCTCCTTCTCAGGTAGATAGACTTGCTGATAGAATTATAACTACGGGAGGAAAGTAGATTTTGAATTGTTTGAGGCTGAGGGATTTCTTTTGGGAAGACAGTTGATAGAGATGGGTTGGGAAAAGATCTGTTCCTTAGATTGCCCTACATATCCTGCCCTTGTCAAGGAATTTTATAAGAATCTATCTAGAGGAGATAATGGTCTTATAAGCATTGTTAGAGGAAACCGAATTTCAGTGACTGTAGAGCTGCTTTCAAGATTGTTGGATCTACCCATGTCAGGAACTTCTACATTTTCTTCGGATGACAGAAGCCCAGCACTGTCTAGACTACTTAACCGGGAGGTTGTCGGTTTTGAGGAAGTATTTGCCAATCAGTTATCCTTAGAACTGAGACTGCTCCACAACATCTGTAGTAGAATCCTTTTCCCCAAAATTGGGAGATTCGATTATGTGTCAGAAAGGGATATTNTTTTGTGATGGATGCAATTGTAACGGGTAAACCCATTAACCTTCCTAGTATGATTTATGGTATATTGCCGACTGTGGAGGAAAGAGAAAATCAAGCTTGCCCTATGGCATGATCCTCACTAAAATTTTCCAGAGCCAAGGGATTGTCATTTCTGATAGTGAGCCTATGAGGAACTTGAGACACACAGATTTTTACAGCTTGGCCACTATACATAGGATGGGATTTGTTAAGAAGAACGGAAAATGGGAAAGGAAAGGTTTGATGGAAGAAAGAGCAGCGGATGCTGAGGCACCGGGACCATCGGTTAGACACTCTTCGCCTGCACCTCCGAGCCCTCCTATTTCTGCTCCTGCTCCTACCCCTGCTCCGTTGTTTGATCAAGCTTCATCTTCATCAGTTGGCTTCACAGAACTTCAGTTAAGGCAACTCAAAGGCCTTTTTGATGATCAGTCAGAAAAATTAAAATCAGAGTTTGAAAACAAGTTTATGAATCTCAAGGAAACTCTATACTCTTTGGATGACCGAATCACCAAAATAGAATCTACTCTCAGCACTTCTTCAGAGTCTTTAAGTGGAGATCTTAAGAACATATTTGAAGAACTTAAAGATGTCTGCGGAGATGGCGAAACATATTCTAAATGCAACGCTGAGCTACAAGATAAAATTTTGACTGCTTGCACCTTTGTGGATGAGAGACTAAAGGACTATGTGAAGATACAAACTGATGGAATGAAAAACATAATTGATCATTTGACTAGGATTGTTAGGACTCACTTTTAATGTATTAGATACTCAGTCCTTGCAATGTATTGAAGTTAATGTTATGTTTTACATTTTGGTATCAATGTATTAGACACTTTGATGTATTTGACACTTTGATGTAATGAATTATCTTTTTTTTGAATACTCAATGTATTTCTTCCTATTATCAATGAATGAATGATTTTGTTAAATCAAATCTTGAATGAATGAATAATGTTTATTGCTTCTCTACCTTTTTGTTGATAACAAAAAAGGGGGAGAGTTTTATAGTTTTATAACTGTATATGCATATGGGAGAAATTGATTAATCAAATGATATTAAAATGATTGAATGAATGAGATGGGATATTTATTTAAGTTTCATAGGGGGAGCTACCTCATTCAGGGGGAGCCTAAGCCTAACTATGAAATCAAAATAAATTCACAAATCAATCATGCATAAACTCAATGTTTTTGTCATCATCAAAAAGGAGGAGATTGTTGAAAAATTATATGCCCCAATCTTATTGATTTTGATGATTACCAAAAGCCATGTGTACATTAAAAGATGTAATGAGTTTATTTACATGAGCAATGAATTTATTTAGAACAATGAATGAGAATGTTAAAGTATAACTTTAATCAAATTGAAAGTAACTTCAAGTTCAATGTTTAAGCTTTCAAAAAGAAATTCAATACTTCATATTTTAATCAATGAGTTTTTGGAACATTTCTTGAATTGATTCCTAATGTCAATTTTATTATATTCAAGTCAAAATAATGATTTAAAATGAATCTGGAACGAATTTAAAGTCAATCAGAAAACTTTCTGATTTTTGATACGTTCCGGAGCCGACTCTTGAGTTTCAGAGTCGACTCCACTCAGAGTACAGAAATGACTGTCTGTCTCGAGTCGACCCATGCAATTTCTCGAGTCGACCCCCGATTCTGTCGAGCCGACTCCATGACTGTGCGAGTCGACTCCGCTCAGACACCAGAGGTGTGTTTTTCTGAGCACTTCGCGAGTCGACCCCCAACTTTTCATGAGTCGACCCCCGACTGTCAGGAGTCGACACTTTACTTTGATGAGTCGACCCTATAACTTTCTGAACATTTCTATTTTTAGTATCACGACCTCGAGCCGACTCGCGGAAAGCATGAGTCGACTCCAGCAAATCTGGGCAAAATTTTTCCGAATGCCAACTCAGCGTCAACGGTAAGATTTTTGATTAACGGCTATTTTTCTTTGTTTCTAACGGCTATATTTTTGCAGAATCTATAAATAGAGAAGCCGTTTTCAAATCAAAGATACAAATGAGAGATATTCATTTCAAGAGAAAAGAAAAGAAAAATCGGAAAAACAGAGCTTCATTTGAAAAAATCCGTGATTCAAAATAGAGTGAAAGAAAGAGTGTGAAATCAAAGGAAGCTCCTTCTGTGTTCAAGCTCAACAATCCAAGGAAGCTTCAGAAGAAAATCCAAGAGCTATTCAAGAGCATCTCAAGTGATTTTCAACACTCAAAGAAAAGAGAAAAAGCTCAAATCCTCCAACTACATTCCGTGAAGAATCCAGCTGAGGCCCGATTCTACACTTCAAGGAGGAGGAAAGAGAAAAGAAGAAAAGCTCAAAGCCAACCAACTGCAAATCAGGCTTTTCTAAACTTTATTCTTATATTGTTTATCTGCTCATTAAGGAGCTTTGTAACTGAAAAACAATACTTCTATTTTGTGTCTAGTTCAATCTGGGGGATTGAACTAGAGGTAGTCTTACCTCGGTTCAAGCTTGGTTAAGCTTGTGTTAGGGTTTTTGTGCTGGTGAGCCCTTGAAAACCAGCTGGGTTCGTTGTGATCCCGGGAAAACAACAAGTTTGAGTTGTGAGCTTGTAAAACAACTCTGCTGTAATCTAGGGTGATTATAGTGTGGACCCAAGTGAATCTTGGGAGTGGACGTAGGTGTTGGATACACCGAACCACTATAAAATCTTTGTGTTTGCCGTGCTTCCATTGACTCTTTCTCTATCTCTGTTTTATTCACTGCACTTTGTATTTGCATTGCTATTGCCTTCATTCTTATTAAGCAAACATTTTTAAAAGGCTAATTTTTTAAGAACCCAATTCACCCCCCCCCTCTTGGGTTGTCATCTGGGCCAACAAATTTTGCAGTCAAACCTATCAGAAGCTTCTTAGAGTTCATCCATAGATCTATAACACTTGTGTTTGTGATGGCTAACTTAGCATTTCTTGTAAGGAACAATGGTATCTTCGCTTATCACTTACTTTGGTCAATTTTCTATATACCCTCAAATTAAGCACATAACCTGAGGTAGCTTTCATACTATATATATATATATATATATATATATATATATATATAGCAATATCTTGACATTGCCCACTTTTTGATGCCAACAATAACGCTTATTTAGACGAAGGTACCCGATTACTCGATGAAAAACCAATGTTTAGATTTGCTTTTTTTATATACATACACATTTTTTTATCAGGCATGGAGCTCTTTCCTTAAATTCAAATTTCTATCATAGGATGTATATCAATTACCAATTTTTAGTAATAATTAAATCTCCAATTGACCTTACAACTAATACCTAGTTTACCTCATTAGTGTACATATGCAATGAAGTGCTAATAGCCTTTAGATAACCCAAGTAGGCTACTAAAAGTCTAACAAGCTAATCTACTCCTTAGCTCGCTATGCTACATCAATTAGCCAATACTTTCTAACTCTATTACCTTTTTCTAGTCATTTTTACTCAAAAATTTCTTTCATGGCGTATGATTTATAAAAAATTTTAAAATTTCAAAAAAAATGTCAAGGTATTTTTAAAATATTTTTCAAATAGGTTTTCCTTATCCTCTAACTTAATTTCCATTGTCCTCAATGAAGTAAGAAAGAATAAAATAAGAAAAAATACCACCTAAATGAGACATGCCTCGTGTAATATTAGGAGTGACCGTGCAAAGTAGTCGCTTATTCCTAAAATAAGAATTATTAAAATAAATGTTAAAAAATAAAATTTTGGGTTGCCTCCCAAAAAGCGTTAAGTTTAACGTCTTCAGCCAAATGTCATAGCTTACTCTGATTCATAATCTCCCCAGCTTCTTCAACGGGTAATTCCAGGAATGGTTTTAAGTGTTGTCCATTAACTTTGAAGATAGCACAATTACTTGGATTTTTAATTTCTACCGCTCCATATGGGAAGACTTCTTTCACTATGTATGGGCCAATCCATCAAGCCTTGAATTATATAAGAGAACTTTTTGCCCACGAGTAAAAGATTTTCTAAAGATAGCTTCGTCGTGGAAGGTTTTAGTTCTCTCCTTATAAATTTTTGCATTCTCATATGCTTCATTTCTAATTTTCTCAAGTTTATCCATATGTAATTTTTCTTCGGTCTCTGGCTGCTGAAAATTTCATAAAAAAGGCAGAGTGCGATGAATAGTAAAAGTGAACAGTAATGAACAATACTAAATAGTAATTATGAACAGTACTTTATGAGAAGTCTAATATTGCGGCTGGAAATAGTAATGAACAGTAATGAATAGTAATATTTTGGGAAAGCTAAATCTTTTTATAAAAATTGAGGATTTATTGATAACAAAGCTTATATTAAGCTTACAAAGTACGTTGCATGAAAACTTACATAAAACCGAGTATTTACATAGAAACTTACTACTTTACATAAAATTGAAAGCTTAACAACTTTTACATAAAAGCTGGTAATGGATTTTTACATGAAACTGGCTTTTGGGAATTTGTTACAGTCTTCCTCGGATCTGTCTGAAGTCAAGATACTGGTTTTCATGTTCTTCTATGGCCATAATAGTCCAGGTAGTGGTGTCTATGAACCTTTGGAGGATTGGTAGTAGGTCTGGATTTGTTTTAAGCAGGAAGTCTATAAGGTTTAGGGTATTTAGGCATTCTTCGAGGAGTTTTTTCATGGAAGGGTTCATGGAGGTGGTATGGCTGGCTTATTCTTCAAGGTTAAGTGCGGGATCGTCTACAAGGTTTTGGCTGGGAAACGGTTGGTAGCTGAGGTATATGATAGTTTGGGTGATTATGTCCATGAGTTCTTCAAAGAGGGAATGGAGTTCTGGATACTGTGGATGCCAGGTATCAAGTAGGTTCATGAGGTCTAAAACTTCTGCAGAAAGGTTTAGGATACAGGCTGGGTCCATTGCTGAGTAGTTATGGCTGGTGATAGGTCTGATGGTGGTAGTAAGTGGATTGGAGTGTGGATTGTGGTAGTGAAAGAGGATGGACGAAGGCCAATAGAGTTATGGGAGTGGATGGAATGGGTGAAGAGGCGATGGATGCGGATGAGAGCGGATGCCTGGATAAGAGGCGTCTGCCTCTTTTTATAGCCGAAAAAAAGTGGTGAATAGTGATAATGAATAGTGGTGAATAGTGATTAAGGACAATAATTGCTGGGAATCGTTTTGGATGAATAGTGGTAAATAGTGGATGAATAGTGATGAAGGACAATAATTGTTGAGAGTCGTTCTGGATGAACAGTAGGGAATAGTGATGAACGGTTTCTTAGGACAATAATGGTTTCAGGAACAAGGTTGGAAGGACAATTATTTTGGGTCAATAATTGGTGGAGGTGTAAGGGTAACAGGAATGTGGAGGTGTAAGGGTAACAGGAATCGCACCGAAAGGGTACAGTAATGGGACATTTGGCGAGCACTGCAGCACATGTACGGCTGCATTTGTGACCTTTTTCAAGACAATTCTCTCAAAGAAAAAGGTTAAAAGTTTGATAGGGTTATTGGAGCTTCACATGTGATGACTGTAGAATGGTTGCCGAAGATTCTGGAGTTAGCAGACTGGGCTGCATGAACTGGGCTGCATGAACTATGGTCGGCAGGTACGGAGTTGGCAGGTTGGGCTGCATGAACTGAGCTGCCACTGTGGTTGGCAGGCTGGTTGGATAAGGCCTATCTGGAAAGGCCTGTTGGCTTCCTTATGATTATATGATGTTATAATCTTCATAAGGATCTTGTGCAAACTGCATTGTTGTTGGATCTGGCTGTGATGATCCAATGTCTTCTTCGTTGTCCGAGTCTCCAAGTTGAGATAGTTCTTCTAATAGTTTTTTCTTTAATTCTTTTTTATTGGGAGGCTTACCTGTTGCTGGAGAGACTGAGCTTTTCTCTGGCTTTGGAAATTGCTGAGGATTGTTATAAGTGATAAGCCATAATCTGATATTGTTTATTAGTAGTCTTTCTCTTGACTAGAAGTTTTTCCACCATTTGATTCTAAACCTGCATTCCAGGATGGGTGGATATTGATGGTCTAGAGTCTTGCTGATGGTAAAATCCCATCCTAGGATCCATGGAACTTGGAATTCGACTGAGAACATGATGGATTTGTTTCCATAGGTGGCTATTCTGAGGTTGTCTTGGAAATAGTCCCATGAGTGTTGTATTTCTTCTGGTAATATGTCTTTGGTCAATCCAAAGTAGATCCACCAGTTGTGGACCCAATTTAGGATTTTCTTGTTGAATTTCTGGCAGAAGCTGAAAAACCAACTGTGATTTGTGGGCTTAAGGTAGAAGGCTTTGAACCAGGCTTCTTGGTAATCAAAATAGTTGTATTGTGTGGGTGAATATATTTGGGAGAATGTTTTGGACTGATAAGGATTTCCCCATTCTTCTTTGGTGATGAACTTTAAGATTTTGCATTTTGAATAAGCTATTGCTTCTGAATTGGGTTCTGGAGTATGGGTTATTTCTGCAGAATCTGAGTCTACAAGAATGAACTCATAATACTCTTGGGATTTCAAGGGTATTTCATATCCGGTAGGTAAATGATATTGGATTATTTTGCCATTTACTGAAGGGAATATTCTGGACAGTCTGAGAATCTATTGGTCACTCAGTTTATCCTTTTCTAATAGTTTTACTGTCAAGGAACAATTTTTTGAAATGTATGGGTTAACCGGAGGTTGTCTGGATGGACTAGGTCTGGTCTTACCAGGACTTGGTGGACTGGGCTTGGTTTGATTTGGGCTAGGAGGTGACCATTTCTGAGTGGCTCGAGAGTAACTTTGGGAAGATGAGGCAAGGGCTGAATACTAGTTTTTAATAGGAGAAATAGTTTTAAGTGGTACCAAGGTCATGGGCTTGGCGTAAGAGGCTTTGGATCTGGGCTTTTCTGACATTTTGCTCTTGTAAGGAATTCTTTGGTTAAAAAGTCTAGTAGGCTATTTTCTGTCCCTTTTATAAATTCTATTTCGAAATCAAATACCGATAAAATAGCTTGTCATCTTGCAAAAATTTGTTTGGAAATGATATTTTCAACACTTTTTCTAAAATATCTTTTGCTGATTTGCAATCAATTCTGAGAAGAAATTTTTTTAAATACAAATCTTCTTGAAACTTTTGAATGCATGATACAATTGATAAAACTTCCTTTTTTTATTATACTATAATTTATTTGTGCATTAGTCTAGATTCCTGAATAATATCTGACTAAGTTTTTCTTATTATTAATTCTTTGTTCAAGGATTCCTTCGAATCCTATGTCTGAGGCGTCTGTTTCAACAATAACTAATGCTGCTGGATTTAGTAAGTTTAGGCAAGGAAGTTTTTTTACTAATGTTTTTACTTTTCTGACTACCTGAGTTTGTTCTTCTGCCCAATTTGTTTTCTTTTTTCTAAGTTGAGCATACAAAGGTTCTAGGGTGATCCTTAAGTTTGGGACAAAGTCTGCTACATAGTTAAAACATCCTAAAAATCTTTGTAATTGGGTTTTTTCTCTAATTTCGTCTGGAAATTTGTCTGCAAATTCTATAGATCTTTCAATAGGTTTAATAGTACCATGATATATATAATGTCCTAAAAATCTTATTTTAGTTTGAAGGATTTTAATCTTAGGGGCTGAAATTACTAGTCCATTTTGTTTTGCTAGATTATGAAACTGTCTAATGTGTTTGACATGTTGTCTTAAGTCTTCTGAAAAGATTAATACGTCATCGATGTAAACTATTATGAAGTGTGATTCTGAGTTAAATATTGTATTCATCATGTTTTGGAATTCACTTGGGGCATTTTTAAGTCCAAAGGGCATTATATTCCATTCATAATGCCCAAAAGTACTGTAAAGGTTGTTTTATACTTATATGTTTCTTTTATCTGTACTTGCTAAAATCCTGATTTCATGTCAAAAATTAGAGAATATTTTTGCTTTATAAAGTCTGGATAAAAGGTCTTTTTTGTTAGGTATAGGATACCTAATCCATTCTAAGACCTTATTTAGAGGCTTATAATTGATGACTAATCTGGGAGTTTCCCTTTCTAATTCTGAGGCCTTTTGAACATAAAAGGCTGAGCATGACCAAGGAGATTTACTTGGCCTTATAAGTCTTTTGTCTAAGAGATCTGATATTTCTTTTTTACAATATTCTAACAATTCTGTGTTCATCTGAATAGGTCTAGATTTAGTTGGAATATTTATTTTTTAAAATTTTTAATGTAAGGTAGACTAACCTGATGTTTTTGTCTATCCCAAAAGGCTGTAGGATTTTGACTGCATAATTTTTTTTCTAATTTTTCTTGAATTTGTTTTATTTTATGTTTCCAAAGATCTTCTTGTAATTGTTTTTCTATTCTAGTGGTTTTGATTTCTTCTTTTAGATCTAAAAGTTGTTGCTCTTTATATTTTAAAGACTGTATTTTTTGAATACTAAGATCTTTTAGTAAGTTAACTTCTTTAGTTCTAGTTGGATCTACAAATCTAAAAGTGATTTTGTTTCCAAAGGCATGGGTTGATATTCCTTTTTCGTTGATTTCCATCTGATAAAGAAGAGTTATGAATGGTGTTCCTAAAATAATAGTTTGAACATCTTTGACTACTATAAATGTTGTCTTAAAGCAGACATTATCTTGGCAAACATGTACGTCTGATATTTTGTGTCTAATCCTAAGGCTTTGGTTATTTGCAGTGCAAAGATTTTCAGTTGTTTCTTCATAGTATTTTCTAGGGAATAATCCTTCTGGGATGCAATTCATATCTGCTCTTGTGTCTACTAAGGCATATGTGTCTCTAATTTTATCTTGGACCTTTAGTCTAATTTTGATGTGCCATTTTTGAAGTTTTACTGTGGTGATTTTATTTAGGTAGCTTTCCTGTTCACTTTCTTCTTCTTGTAAGATTTCTTTTTCTTTGTCTGGTTTTAGTTTTTCTATTTCTATTTTTAAGTTCTTGATTTCTATTTTAATTTATTTAATTTCAGTTTGAAGTTGATGCATTGGATCTTTCTTAAGTTTTTCTTCTTGATCCTTTTGTTTAATTATTTCTGGTAGACTTAAAATTCCTTTTTTAGATTTAGGTTGTAATTCTCTTTTAAGTTCTTCTATATATTCTTTTCTTAATTCTGGGTCTTCAACTTTTTCTATGATATCTATGAGCAAATTGCTTCTTTTATTTCTGATCATGCTTATTTTAAGGTTTTCTGTGCATCCACATAGTGTGATTTCATTTAAATCTTCATAGGAAGTTTCTTCTTCTTCATCAGAAGAATCCTTATTTTCTTCTATTAGGTTAATTTGGTCATTTTCTGAGCTTTCTTTTAGATCTGAGGGATAATTATCTTCACTATCTCATAATATAAGTTTTAAGATCTTTTCCTTTTGTTCCTCAGGGATATCCATTTCCTAAATCTGAGATACTTTATGTTTTCTACAATTTTTGCTATAATGACCTTTCATTCCACATCTATAACAAGTCGGTATTTTTTCTCTTTTTGGTTGAGATTTGGGTTTCTTTTTCCATCTAGGAATATCTTTGGGTTTTTGTTCTTTGAATATTCTTTTTCCTTTATTTGGGTATTTGTTTGTTTTGGTCTTATAATATATTGGGTTTTCTAATTTCTTATTAATTTTCTTTTTCTTTTTGGAGGGAGGCACTAGGATCTCATATCCATATTGCCTACAAAATCCTCCTAATTCTTTTTTGGTTGTAATTTTGTCTCTTTTTAGTTTAGACTAGAGTTTCATTTCTGTGCATATCATAAGTCCTGTTTTATTGATTATTCCAAAGATATCACCATAGGTGACAGTATCCCAATTAATGTTGCCTTGGTGTTCTTCTGCTAGGGCTTCACTAACTTTTTCTAAAAATAGGCTGGGTAATCCTGAGATAAATTTCTCCTTCCAGAAAGGAGAACTACAGTCTTCTCTTTCTAAGACTCTACACAAAAATATATCTATATATCATCTAAAATCTTGCAATTTAGGACATCTAAGTTTCATTAAAAGCATCTTGTTGTTTTCTTGTTTCATGTCCCCTGATCCCACGAAGTGTCTGTATATTGCATGGATTAGAGTGTCTACCCCATTGGGTTCCTCTGTTGCCTCGGATGAATTTGGTTTAACTATGATTTTTGTACTAGTTATTATTTTTTCTCTCTGTCTATAGTTAAGATATCTGTTCCACCATCCTTCGAATTGTCTTGTGAATCCTTGGATTATAATTTTAAGGGTGCTGTCTTCAAAAGTGTTGGAGGTTCTTAGGGCCCCTGTTGCTATATTCATTTCTAATAGGAGATTCCAGATCTCCCGATCGGACATACCGTCTAGGTTCCATTCATAGACAGCTCTACCAGTATAAACTTCTCGTTTGAAAATTTTTCTTTCTTCAAATTGAATGTCTGGGGGAGTTGGTCTAGGATAATAGTTCTTTTGTGTTCTATAGTATGTTTGGCCTTCATTATTTATCTTGTTTATCTGGCTTTCGGATTCTTGGGATGAAATCATATTTAATCTGATTTCTTTAAGTCTGTCTGTTAGTTTATCTATTATTCTATCTTCTTTGCTTTTAAAATCCTTTTCCCAACTGTTGTTCGTTTGGAAAAGAGGTCTTTGCATTTTTATTTCTTCAGTGATTTTTGGATTCTTAGTTTTTTGTTCAAGGGTTTTTTCTATTATATCTAACTATTTTGACATGGTATGTAAGGCTTGGTTGCTATAGTTATTTTGTTGAACTATTTTCCTGATTTCTTTATTAGAGGCTGGATAGCCTTCATTATCGGGGTTAATAACTTTAAAAGGAGAGGCAATGACTATTTGGTTTCTATGATTAATCTGCCATTCTTCTAAAGGGATGTGTTCGAAGTTTATTTCTTTATTTTCTGTAGTTTTTTAAATTACTCCTAAGGATCTAAAAGGATATTTGTTTGTGATTCTTCTATTTTTACATGCTTCTTCAAGCCATGTAAAATAAGGAATTTCTATCTCTAATGTGGTCATATAGTTATAATATTCTTATTTTAATTCTTCTCTTTCTTCTGGACTGGTTGTTTTCCATAATCAGTCTACCTTTTCTTTATTGTACTTGGCTCTAAAGTTTTTTCTACTATTTTCTTTGTTAATTTCAAAATTTCTTTTAATTGTGTTTAACTGCTTTGGTGTTTCATCCATCATCTGAGAATAAGTAGGTGTAAGGGTAAGGGTAACAAGAATGTGGAGGTGTAAGGGTAATAGGAATCGCACTGAAAGGGTACAGTAATGGAACATTTGGCGAGCACTGCAGCACATGGACGACTGCATTTGTGACCTTTTTTAGGATAGTGCTCTCAAAGAAAAAGGTTAAAGGTTTGATAGGGTTACTGGAGCTTCACATGTGATGACTATAGAATAGTTGCCGGAGATTCTGGAGTTAGCAGACTGGGCTGCATGAACTGGGCTGCCACTGTGGTCGGCAGGTACGGAGTTGGCAGGCTGGGCTGCATGAACTGGGCTGCCACTATGGTTGGCAGGTATGGAGTTGGCAGGCTGGTTGGATAAGGCCTATCTGGAAAGGCCTGTTGGCTTCCTTATGATTATATGATGTTATAATCTTCATAAGGGTCTTGTGCAAACTGCATTGTTGTTGGATCTGGCTGTGATGATCCAATGTCTTCTTCGTTGTCCGAGTCTCCAAGTTGAGATAGTTCTTCTAATAGTTTTTTCTTTAATTCTTTTTATTGGGAGGCTTACCTGTTGCTGGAGAGATTGAGCTTTTCTCTGGCTTTGGAAATTGCTGAGGATTGTTATAAGTGATAAGCCATAATCTGATATTGTTTATTAGTAGTCTTTCTCCTGACTGGAAGTTTTTCCACTATTTGATTCTGAACATGCGTTCCAGGATGGGTGGATATTGATGGTCTAGAGTCTTGCTGATGGTAAAATCCCGTCCTAGGATCCATGGAACTTGGAATTCGACTGAGAACATGATGGATTTGTTTCCATAGGTGGTTGTTCTGAGATTGTCTTGGAAATAGTCCCATGAGTGTTGTATTTCTTCTGGTAATATGTCTTTGGTCAATCCAAAGTAGATCCACCAGTTGTGGACCCAATTTGGGATTTTCTTGTTGAATTTCTGGCAGAAGCTGAAAAACCAACTGTGATTTGTGGGCTTAAGGTAGAAGGCTTTGAACCAGGCTTCTTGGTAATCAAAATAGTTGTATTGTGTGGGTGAATATATTTGGGAGAATGTTTTGGATTGATAAGGATTTCCCCATTCTTCTTTGGTGATGAACTTTAAGATTTTGTATTTTGAATAAGCTATTGCTTCTGAATTGGGTTATGGAGTATGGGTTATTTCTGCAGAATCTGAGTCTACAAGAATGAACTCATAATACTCTTGGGATGTCAAGGGTATTTCATATCCGGTAGGTAAATGATATTGGATTATTTTGCCATTTACCGAAGGGAATATTCTGTACAGTCTAGGAATCTGTTGGTCACTCAGTTTATCCTTTTCTAACAGTTTTACTATCAAGGAACAATTTTTTGAAATGTATGGGTTAACCGGAGGTTGTCTGGATGGACTGGGTCTGGTCTTACCAGGACTTGGTGGACTGGGCTTGGTTTGATTTGGGCTAGGAGGTGACCATTTCTGAGTGGCCTGAGAGTAACTTTGGGAAGATGAGGCAAGGGCTGAATACTAGTTTTTAATAGGAGTAATAGTTTTAAGTGGTACCAAGGTCATGGGCTTGGCGTAAGAGGCTTTGGATATGGGTTTTTCTGACATTTTGCTCATGTAAGGAATTCTCTGATTAGAAAGTCCGGTAGGCTATTTTCTGTCCCTTTTATAAATTCTATTTCAAAATCAAATACCAATAAAATAGCTTGCCATCTTGCAAAAATTTGTTTGGAAATGATATTTTCAACATCTTTTTCTAAAATATCTTTTGCTGATTTGCAATCAATTCTGAGAAGAAATTTTTTGAAATACAAATCTTCTTGAAACTTTTGAATGCATGATACAATTGATAAAACTTCCTTTTTTATTGTACTATAATTTATTTGTGCATTAGTCCAGATTCCTCAATGATATATGACTAAGTTTTCCTTATTATTAATTCTTTGTTTAAGGATTCCTCCGAATCCTATGTCTGAGGCGTCTGTTTCAACAATAACTAATGCTGCTGGATTTAGTAAGTTTAGACAGGAAAGTTTTTTGACTAATGTTTTTACTTTTCTGACTACCTGAGTTTGTTCTTTTTCTCAATTTGTTTTCTTTTTTCTAGCTACTTTGGCCTTGTTTACTTTTATACCTCTATTTGAAATTACATGGCCAAGGATAGTACCTTCCTTTACCATAAATTGGCACTTCTTCCAATTTAGTACTAAATGCTTTTTTTTTTTGCATCTTTCTAAGACCAGTCCAAGATGATATAGGCATTTAGAAAAAGTAGAACCAAAAAAGGAAAAGTTATCCATGAAAATCTTAAGAAATTGTTCTACCATATCAGAGAAAATACTAATCATGCATCTTTGAAAGGTAGATGGTGCATTACACAAGCCAAAGGGCATACGTCTATAGGCAAAAGTTCCATATGGGTAGGTAAATGTTATTTTCTCTTGATTCTCTGGGGCTATTGCAATTTGATTGTAAATAGAGTATCCATCCAGAAAACAATAAATATCATGTCCTGCTAATTGTTCTAACATTTGGTCTATAAAGGGCAAAGGAAAGTAATCCTTCTTAGTGGCAGCATTTAATTTTCTATAATCGATGCACACCCTTCATCCTATTTGAATTCTTGTAGGGACCAACTCATTGTTGTCATTTTGTATCATAGTGACTCCTGACTTCTTGTGCACCACTTGCATAGGACTTACCCAAGCACTATCTAAAATAGGATAAATTATACCATTGTCAAGAAGTTTGATGATCTCTTTTCATACTACTTCCTTCATGGCTGGGTTAAGTCTCCTTTGGGGTTCTCTTGTAGGCTTGGCTTCTTCCTCTAAGTGAATCCTATGTTGAACGATCGAGGGGCTAATCCCTTTTATGTCAGCCATGGTCCATCCTAATGCTTCTTTATTTTCTCTTAAGACATTCAGTAGTTTCTCTTCTTGTGAGGAGTCTAGGTCGACTGAAATAATAGTTCATGTAGGATTTTTGATGGACCTAGGTATGCATATTTAAGATGCTTAGGAAGTGGTTTCAGTTCTAATTTGGGTGCTTCCTCTATTGATAGTTTGAATAATAGTTCAGGTACTTTCTTTAGTGGTTCAATGATGGTTTCCATCTTGATTTTCCATCAATTGTAGCAACCTCATTAATTTGCTTCCATCTTGGTTCATGCAGATTTCTAGGTCAAGCTCTTCGTCACTAAGGTCAATTGGATCATAAACAGTATCCTGACTATAATTTGAGTCACTCGTTTGATGTGTAATGGTAAGATTGAAAATATTAAGATCAATTGACATATTTTCAAAGGAAAGTTTTATTAATCCATTTCGATAATTAATTAGGACATTAGCTGGAGCCAAAAATGGCCTACCTAAAATCATTGGGATGTGGCTTTTTGGGTTTGTTACCAGCTCAGTTTCTAAAATTACAAAGTCCACTGGATAGATAAAGTCACTAACTTTGTGATGGTTATCTCAATACAACTTTGAGATATTTACGGAAGCGAGATAAGGATCAAATCATATATCTTAGTGGAAACAAGATAATGATCAAATCACATATCTTAAAATTTGAGTTAGCGCGATTTATACCCATATTAATTTAATAACAAGAACAATAAGGAGATTAAGAATTTACCTTTCGTTCTTCATCAATACTACCTTGAAATCACCAAATCCTTTTGATCATTACGGATCTTTTCAAACGTTCTCCAAATTATGATGAACACGAACGAGTTTGGGTTGAGATTATACAACTGAGTTTAATTCACTTTGTATTCTCAAGTCATAAGATAAAGTGAAGTTGAAGAAGAAACTCTATGTCGTTGATCATTGTTCTCCTATGTTCTTCTCAGTCTCTCGTGAATCTTATATTCTCAGAGAATAACAACTATCAACCTCTTTTATTAATTAATTAATTAATTAATATTTAAAGATCACTTCCAACTCTTGGAATTACTTTAACGTATATCAATCCAATAACCAATTGTTGGTTAGATATATTTATCATGGGATGTTACGGGAGAGAGAAAGGCTCTCTCACGATCTCATATTTATTTCTCCAACAATTAAATAATTTCCACATAGACTCTTCTCATGGAATATGCCTACGATGTGTTCCCTAGCACACCATATAATAGAAATTAATCCAATTAATTTCTATATGAAAATTAATTTAGAATTCTCAATTCCAAGTTAATAACTCAACCCAACATATCATAAAGTTCACATAATTTAATAGAGCCGACTAGAGGAACTATGGACATTATAATTTTAACTCCAATAATTTTGACATTCAATTAACACCTTAATTAAAATATCAAAATTATTAATTCCAAATTACTCCACTAAAAATTTGGAACTGCACTCTTAAAATTATAAAATTAATTATATTTAAAAGGATTTGAATCGTCCATTGATATAGTCACTATATATAAATCAATCCTCCATAAACGGTTCATGATTAAAGTTAGGCATTTTATGTTAACCTCTTTAATTACATCTTTATCCATAAGTACCATTGATTCTCTAATAAATATATATTTATGATCCAATCATAAATTGAGCGCTCTTATTATTCAAGTCCCGAATCAATACTTATGGGAACCGTCCATTTGACTTCTTTACGAAGAAATAGATTTCATCTTGTATATTAATATTCCTGGCTACTTATGTTATTATATTTCTAATATACCAAGAATTTGACACTATGTTTATGTGTCATTACCTAGTAAGTCAAAAAATATAATACAATAAATAGGAGTCTATTAATTACTCAGAATTAAGATTGATTCACATATGACCATCATTGATTAATTTTGAATGCTCTATTTTAACAACAGAATTTATTAGAGATTCATAATTAATCATGTTCCAGTCCTATATAATCAAATTATATAAAGCGTTTTGTTGAAAGATTATGGAAAAATTATATGATTCAATCCTTTTGATTTTGATGATTACTAAAAACCATTGAGTTTATTAAAGGATGTAATGAGTTTATGTAAATGAGCAACAAACTTATTTTGAACAATCAATGAGAATGCTCAAGTTTAACTTTAATCAATTTTGAAAGTGACTTTAAGCTCAATATTCAAACTATCGAAAAGAAATGTTATAATTCATGTTTTATTCAATAAGTTTTTGGATTAGTTCTTGAATCAATTCTAAATGTTAATTTTATTGATTTCATGTCAAAACAATGAATTAAAATGAATTTGGAACGATTTTAATGTCAATCAGAAAAGTTTCTGATTTTTGATACGTTCCGGAGCCGACTCCTGAATTTCAGAGTCGACTCCGCTCAGTGTACAGAAACTTTTCTGAAGCTCTTCGGGCTTCATGCTCCTAATCATTTCTGTGGCTGTTCTAACCATGTCAGGTGACATTCCCCGCACACCCTGAGCTGCCAGAGTATCAGGATCGGCATTCGAGACATAATTTTGGAATAACCTGGAGGGTTATAAACAAATAAAAAACTGAAAAGACTCAGCAAAATAGGTGCACGGAAACACACACATGCATATTGGTCAATGCAAAATTTTGTATATTAAATCATGTAATTTTGATAAATGATCATATAAAGAAAAAGCACATTTGTTAAGGCTCAGGCACTGTAATTATCCAATTTATCCATTGGAAACACACTGATTGTTTGTGAAACAGAACAATACCTATTAAAAGATATAAGCAAATAAAAGATGCTAAAATTACACCTCACTTTAGTTATATAGTAGCACACATATTTTTTAGTGAAGCGGAAGTGGAAAGTCTCCACTATTTTTCATTCTACAAGAACTATTGCTGCAAGTAAATTATGTGTCTATAAAATAGGTGAAAATTTGCATATAAATTAATTTAGTACAGATATACCTGACAGTTTCAGAATCATCTTTGAAGCCTTGTAACAACTCAGAATCATCAGGGAAACCAGGATAAGACCCATTCACTTTTGAAGAGCTCCCACCAGCTTCAACTGGCTTGGTCACAGAATACTCCACTGATGCACTTCTATGACTTTCTGATGGCATGGGTCGGGTCTCCTCTTCCACTATCTCTTCAATAACCAAACCTGCAAAACAAAACAGGCAAAACCAACAACAAAAACTGAACATAGATATTTACAGTAACTAGTTGAAAATGATCCATTTCAAGAAAAAAACACCAACCTAGATATGATTTGGAAATGAAAAGAAATTAAATGAAACTTACCTGGTGACACGTTCCTATCCCCACCTTCCTTCATCAATTTTTCATTGGCATCTCTGCATTAATTAGAAAATACCCATGAAACACATTTCTATAGATGAATTACTGGACTTCCCATACCTCCAAAATATGAAAATCCCGTGTTTTGTATTACCTTAGGACATCAGCTATAGTTTCATCTTCAGGGGAAATTGCATGAGCCTCCTTCAAATCAGAGACAGCAGCCTAATACATATTTCAGTTATTAAAACTCTATTCAGTAAGAATACCTTTAATAAAATATCTTTTACACATGAAGCTAGTTAACTTACTAGAAAACCAAAATGTCAATAAGTGCAATAGTAAATGATAAATTATAACTCACTTCTAACTTTCCAAGTTCCCTAAATGCTTGACCCCTGCGATAAAGAGCTTTTACATTCTTTGAGTCATATGCCAAAACCTGTAATTAAAACAAGTCTCAAATGCACAAAAAGTAAGCTGATGACAATTTTGTTAAAGAAGATATTTTCATATATTATAACTCAAGTTAAATGCCAAATTTTACAGTGTAATCCTAGTTCAGGAACTCAAACAAGTAGTTGCATGAAAAATCAAGAGAAAAGCTGATTAAAGGATAGTAAAAGAGAATGAGGAGTTACTATGTTGAAAGGAATCAGGCACTGGTCAACTCCACATGATGGAATCAAAGCATGGACCAGAATCACAATAGATGGGAGCATTCACTTAATTAAGGGCTGGCCTGTCCAGTTCATTTTGATCTGGACATAAGTTTTGACGTGCACAAATTAAGCATGCATGAATTACTGCTTCAATTAGGCTGCTTTGATTAATTATGTATTCTCATTTTTTTAAGAAAAGCCATTTTCTAGACATAACTTACACAAGAAATTCTTTTATTGCTGCATAATGTATGCATAATATCTATGAAGATGTAATATACATACCTATGCATTAGGGTCTGCAGGCATGGGTGTGCCGCGGAGAAATGTGTGTGTGTGTGTGTGTACGCTATACATATGTGTGAATGAAATTATAGAGAAAGAAGTTTAGGGTAGGGGGGAGGGGGGCGCACAGAAGAACAAAAAAATTGATTGAGCATACTTCTGACCCTTCCTTAATGCAGTCCTCAAATTGCCTTGTTTTCAGGTAACATGACATTATAATAAGAGAAAATTGCAACTGGAGAGTTCTATCCTGGGATGATGGGATTCCTTTTAAGTTGTCTTTTGCCTAATAATACGAAATAGTCAATAAATTATTATTACCTGAAGATGATAAAATTTTAAAGAGTAGATAGGGAAAAAACTGACATTATAATGTAACACAAAAGAAACTATAAACATACAAGCAAGTATTTTTTAGCTGCATCATGATATTGCCCATGGCTATGAAGCTCATTCCCCTGAAATAAGAAAAGCATACTTGATTAAAAAAAGATTAATTCTGAAGCTATGACCAAATAAGAACAAATGGATTATCAGAATGAGAAGACATAAATAAAGCAGTCAACAAATACTCATTTTAAAGCAATGGTCAGGGCCAACAAATAATGCAACAAGAAACAAGATAAATCATAAACAGATCAGCTTGAAACATGCTATTTTGAATTCACTTAAGCAACTTTTTCTTCTTCAACAAACATGGTGGTATCCAAACCTTGAATCCACATTCATCCCTCGATTAACTTTATAGATGAGAAGTACAAAACAGCATAAGGATTTTAGCAGTAAAAAACTAGAAAACACATAAAATGGTTGGAGAAAATAACTTCAAAAAAATGAAAGCTGCATTTTGGAATGTCCATAAATGTGTGGTCAACTTAAATATTCAAAAGGATTCAGTCTATGGAGGAGACAAGCAGGCAAAAGTTTTCTGCGCACAGCCAGACAGGAACAATTAACATTGTGTATGATACAACAGCTACATAATTGATATTATATCGAGCTTGGTAAGAGGGAAATAGGTGAAAAAGAGAAGAAAGGGTTCAAGTTTCCTTCCATGGAAAGAAATGTTCAAATATTAAGGTGTTAACATACATGGTAAGAAAAATGAAATTAAAAAAAGAAGTTAATTTTACTTTTGAAAGAGAAACTTTAATCTTACTTTTGATACTAAAGGTTTTTGGCTGAAAACTAAAAACTCCAATTTTCCCTAATATCTAGAGCAAGACTTTCTGAATTTTTTTCTTACCATTTTACCAAACCAAATTGAAGCAAAACTATGTTCCCCAGGAAAAATAAAGTGTTCCGCAATATTTTGCTTGTAACTAAGAAAGATACTAGGTGACAGCAAACAAGTCCAGTTTGACGTAAGTAGAAGTGTTTCAAGCAAACTATGAACTTTACTACAAGTGCCTATGATCTGACCTCGTGGATGACTCAAAAAAATAATCATTATGCTCATCAACCCTTAATGGGAAGGGAAAAATAAGGTAAGTAAAACTTGATTAACGGTGACAATTGGAGGAATGGAGCAAAGAAAAAGATGTGCAAATGAAGACAGTCTTGTCCTTTGTGAAGCAATGTAGGTTAGGGGGCATATGAAAAATTTTGGCCTAAAATCTCCTAAAACTTATCTTATCATTACACAAGGTATTGTATTGTCTCCTTAGCTGCTTGATAAAGAAGGTCGAAAGCATAATCTTAACAATAGCTTATCAAAAAGTTGCATTTGAAGACTAAGCAACAAGAACACCTTTTAAGCTTTCTTGACCACTTGATTGGGCACAAAATATATGGTAATGATATCATATCTTTCACAATAACTAGGTCAATTAACCATGGGTAACTGTCGATGAAGTATGATGCAAAATTTACCCCATAGGATAAAATTGTTTATCAAAAACAAAAAAATATGGTTGTTAGATGAAATAAGTTCAAATTTTGAAAGGCATGATCCAACCAGGTCAAGGAAGGAGGATTCCCATGCTACTGCCATTAGGTTTGACCCAATGTCAAACATGGTCGTTAAGGTGCTCAACTCATGGTTTCAAGTTCCGACGGGATGTCCCGTGGGAAGGCAGGACGAACTGTTCTCCCCAATGTTTGGATTGAAACCACTCTGCCATCATCCCAAAATTTGAATAGGCACATATTTGGACATCCTTCATGTCAATTATTACAATGGCGTAGGATGGCGGCATGTTCCATTCTACGAAGAAATTGAGACAGCCTTATTTCATAGAATTTAAAACCTTTGTTCATTTAATCAAGTCATAAGTCAAATTGGTTAATTAGAATTTCTTCAATTAAATGTTTTTTGGTCTATGGACATATCCACCTATAGTGTTTAGTATAATCCAAAAACCAAAACAGAATTCACTAAAAGACTCCCCGGAGTCCAATCCTCTTGATATGTCCAAGATACTCCAACTCTTCTTCAACAAACTCACATTTTGCCAACTTGATGAAGAAATGGTGCTCCTCCAACAACCCAACCACCGTCTCAAAATGACCAACATATTCTTCCATAGATTCAAAGTATATAAGAATGTCATCAAAAAATAGTAGCACAAATTTGCGCAAAAAAGGCTTGAATACCTCATTCATGGTGGCTTGAAATGTGGAGGGGGCATTGCACAAACCAAATAGCATGACAAGGTATTCATAGTGTCCCTAGTGTGTTCTGAAAGCCGTTTTGTACACATCATCTTTCTTTATTCCGATTAGATGGTACCCCGCTCTCAAATCCAATTTGATGAAACCACCGCACCATGTAACTCATCCAACATCTCATCCACCATGGGAATAGAACAACGGTCCTTCACTATTGCTTTATTTAGGGCCCTATAGTCGGTGCAAAACCTCCATAAACCATCATTCTTACTTATCAACAACACCGGTGAAGAGAAAGGACTAGTACTGGGTCGAATCAACCCTTGCTTCAGCATTTCTTCCACTTGCTGCTCTATTTCTCCTTTCTGAAAATGGGCATAACGAAAAGAGGTAACATTCACTAGTCTTATCTCATCCCGTAGAACAATTCGATGATCGAAGGATCTATTTGGTGGCAACCCATTTGGTAGCTCCAAAACATTTTTGTGCTCTTCAATTACACACCTTATTAAAGTAGGTAGTTGCTACAATTTTTCTGCTTTACCCTCTTCACCATGCTTCCCATCATCCCATGCTTAATTGGTCTTTGCTAGTACAATGGCAAAACAACATGCACTACTCCGGTATAATTTTTCCATCATATTTGCTTCACATTGCTGAATTTCTTTGGAGATTAGTGCTTTCCAAACCCTCTTTTTACCACCAAATTTGAATTCCATTGTCATAGACCAATAGTCGGTCAACACCCTTTCAACACTCTTCAACCAAGCACTTTCAACTACTACTTCTAGGCCCACAATAGTGATGGCATGCAGATTCGTAACAATCTTAACACCTTAAATATTGATCTTCACATCCCGCACCATCTCATCATATTTCAGCTTTTCCCCATTGGCAACCTTTGCCTCAAATGGTTCAACCGCTACCCTCCGGAGTCCAATCTTCTTGATATGTCCAAGATACTCCAACTCTTCTTGAACAAACTCACATTTTGCCAACTTGACGAAGAAATGGTGCTCCGCCAACAACCCAACCACCGTCTCCAAATGACCAACATGTTCTTCCATAGATTTGAAGTATATAAGAATGTAATCAAAAAATACTAGCACAAATTTGCGCAAAAAAGGCTTGAATACCTCATTCGTGGCGACTTGAAACGTGGAGGGGGCGTTGCACAACCCAAATGGCATGACAAGGAATTCATAGTGTCCCAAGTGTGTTCTGAAAGCCGTTTTGGGCACATCATCTTTCTTCATTCTGATTTGATGGTACCCCGCTCTTAAATCCAATTTGGTGAAGACCACCGCACCATGTAACTCATCCAACATCTTATCCACCGTGGGAATGGAAAAACAGTCCTTCACTGTAGCTTTATTTAAGGCCCTATAGTCATTGCAAAACCTCCATAAACCATCCTTCTTACTTACCAACAACATCGGTGAAGAGACAGAATTAGTACTGGGTCTAATCAACCCTTACTTCAACATTTCTTCCACTTGCCGCTCTATTTCTCCTTTCTGAAAATGGGCATAATGATAAGGGGTAATATTAACCGGTCTTATCTCATCCCATAGAACAATGCGATGATCAAAGGACCTACTTGGTGGCAACCCATTTAGTAGCTCCAAAACTTTTTTATGCTCTTCAATCACACGCCTTATTAAAGTAGGTAGTTGCTGCAATTTTTCTGCTTTACCCTCTTAACCTTGCTTCCCATCATCCCGTGCTTGATTGGTATTTGCTAGTACAATGGCAAAACAACATGCACTACTCCGATATAATTTTTCTATCATATTTGCTTCACATTACTGAATTTCTTTGGAGATTAGTGCTTTCCAAACCCTCTTTTTGCCACCAAATTTGAATTCCATTATCATAGACCCATACTCGGTCAACACCCTTCCAACACTCTTCAACCAAGCACTTTAAAGTACTACATCTAGCCCACAATAGTGATGACATGCAGATTTGTAACAATCTTAACACCTTGAATATTGATCTTCACATACCGCACCATCTCATCACATTTCAGCTTTTCTCCATTAGCAACCTTTACCTTAAATAGTCCAATCGCTATCCCCGGAGTCCAATCCTCTTAATATGTCCAAGATCAACTCTTCTTGAACAAACTCATATTTTGTCAACTTGAAGATATGGTGCTCCTCCAACAACCCAAACACCATCTAAAAATGACCAACATGTTCTTTCATAGACTTGAAGTATATAAAAATGTCATCAAAAAATACTAGCACAAATTTGCGCAAGAAAGGCTTGAATACCTCATTCATGGCGGCTTGAAACGTGGAGGGGGCGTTGCACAACCCAAATAACATGACAAGGTATTCATAGTGTCTCGAGTGTATTCTGAAAGCCGTTTTGTGCACATCATCTTTCGTTATTCTGAATTGATGGTATCCCGCTTTCAAATCCAATTTGGTGAAGACCACCGCACCATGTAACTCATCCAACATCTCATCCATCGTGGGAATGAAAAAACGATCCTTCACTGTAGCTTTATTTAGGGCCCTATAGTCTGTGGAAAACCTCCATAAACCATCCTTCCTACTTACCAACAACACCGGTGAAGAGAAAGGACGAGTACTGGGTCGAATCAACCCTTGCTTCAACATTTCTTCCACTTTCCGCTCTATTTCTCCTTTCTGAAAATGGGCGTAACGATAAGGGGTAACTTTCCCGGTCTTGTCTCATCCCGTTGAACAATTCGATGATCAAAGGACCAACTTGGTGGCAACCCATTTGGTAGATCCAAAACATTTTTGTGCTCTTCAATCACACGCCTTATTGAAGTAGGTAGTTGCTGCAATTTTTCTGCTTTACCCTCTTCACCTTGCTTCCCATCATCCCGTGCTTAATTGGTATTGGCTAGTACAACGGAAAAACAACATGCACAACTCCGGTATAATTTTTCCATCATATTTGCTTCACGTTGCTAAATTTCTTTGGAGATTAGTGCTTTCCAAACCCTCTTTTTGCCACCAAATTTGAATTCCATTGTCATAGACCAATAGTCGGTCAACACCCTTCCAACACTCTTCAACCAAGCACTTTTAACTACTACATCTAAGCCCACAATAGTGATGGCAAGCAGATCCGTAACAATATTAACACCTTAAATATTGATCTACACATCCCGCACCATCTCATCACATTTCAGCTTTTCCCAATTGCAACCTTTACCTAAAATGGTTCAACCGCTACTCCCCGAAGTCCAATCCTCTTGATATGTCCAAGATACTCAGAATCTTCTTGAGCAAACTCACATTTTGCCAACTTGATGAAGAAATGGTGCTCCAACAACAACCCGACCACCGTCTCAAAATGACCAACATGTTCTTCCATAGACTTGAAGTATATAAGAATGTCATCAAAAAATAGCAGCACAAATTTGCGCAAGAAAGGTTTGAATACCTCATTCATGGTGGCTTGAAACGTGGAGGGAGCGTTGCACAACCCAAATAGCATGACAAGGTATTCAGTGTCCCGAGAATGTTCTGAAAGCCATTTTGTGCACATCATCTTTCTTCATTCTGATTTGATGGTACCCCGCTCTTAAATCCAATTTGGTGAAGACCACCGCACCATGTAACTCATCCAACATCTTATCCACCGTGGGAATGGAAAAACGGTCCTTCACTACAGCTTCATTTAGGGCCCTATAGTCGGTGCAAAACCTTCATAAACCATCCTTCTTCCTTACCAACAACACCGGTGAAGAGAAAGGACTAGTACTGGGTCGAATCAACCCTTGCTTCAGCATTTCTTTCACTTGCCGCTCTATTTCTCCTTTCTGAAAATGGATATAACGATAAGGGAGAACATTCACCGGTCTTGTCTCATTGCGTAGAACAATTCGATGATCAAATGACCTACTTGGTGGCAACCCATTTGGTAGCTCCAAAACATTTTTGTGCTATTTAATCACACGCCTTATTGAAGTAGGTAGTTGTGCAATTTTTCTGCTTTACCCTCTTCACCTTGCTTCCCATCATCCCATGCTTGATTTGTATTGGCCAGTAAAATGGCAAAACAAATGCATTGCTCCGGTATAATTTTTCCATCATATTTGCTTCACATTGTTGAATTTCTTTGGAGAACCAATTTTGAATTCCATTGTCATAGACCCATAATCGGTCAACACCCTTCCAACACTCTTCAACCAAGCACTTCCAAGTACTACATCTAAGCCCACAATAGTGATGGCATGCAGATCCATAACAATCTTAACACCATGAATATTGATCTTCACATCCCGCACCATCTTATCACATTTCAGCATTTCCCCATTGGCAACCTTTACCTCAAATGGTTCAACCGCTACTCCTCGGAGTCCAATCCTCTTGATATGTCCAAGATACTCCAACTATTCTTGAACAAACTCACATTTTGCAAACTTGATGAAGAAATGGTGCTCCTCCAACAATCCAAGCATCGTCTCCAAATGGCCAACATGTTCTTCCATAGATTTGGACTATATAAGAGTGTCATCGAAAAATACTAGCATAAATTTGCGCAAGAAAGGCTTGAATACCTCATTCATGGCGGCTTGAAACGTGGAGGGGGCATTGCACAACCCAAATAGCATGACAAGGTATTCATAGTGTTCCGAGTGTGTTTTAAAAGCCGTTTTGTAAACATCATCATTCTTTATTCTGATTTGAAAGGTACCCCGCTCTCAAATCCAATTTGGTGAAGACCATCGCACCATGTAACTCGTCCAACATCTCATCCACCGTGGGAATGAAAAAACGTTCCTTCACTGTTGCTTTATTTAGGGCCCTATATTCGGTGCAAAACCTCCATAAACCATCCTTCTTGCTTACCAACATCGGTGAAGAGAAAGGACTAGTACTGGGTCGAATCAACCCTTGCTTCAGCATTTCTTCCACTTGCCGCTCTATTTCTCCTTTCNGGTCCTTCACTGTAGCTTTATTTAGGGCCCTATAGTCGGTGCAAAACCTCCATAAACCATCCTTCTTACTTACCAACAACACCGGTGAAGAGAAAGGACTAGTACTGGGTCGAATCAACCCTTGCTTCAGCATTTCTTCCACTTGCCGCTCTATTTCTCCTTTCTGAAAATGGGCATAACGATAAGGGGAACATTCACCGGTCTTGTCTCATCCCGTAGAACAATTCGATGATCAAAGGACCTACTTGGTGGCAACCCATTTGGTAGCTCCAAAACATTTTTGTGCTCTTCAATCACACGCCTTATTGAAGTAGGTAGTTGCTGCAATTTTTCTGCTTTACCCTCTTCACCTTGCTTCCCATCATCCCGTGCTTGATTGGTATTTGCTAGTACAATGGCAAAACAACATGCACTACTCCGGTATAATTTTTCATCATATTTGCTTCACATTGCTGAATTTCTTTGGAGATTAGTGCTTTCCAAACCCTCTTTTTGCCACCAAATTTGAATTCCATTGTCATAGACCCATAGTCGGTCAACACCCTTCCAACACTCTTCAACCAAGCACTTTCAAGTACTACATCTAAGCCCACAATAGTGATGACATGCAGATCCGTAACAATCTTAACACCTTGAATATTGATCTTCACATCCCGCACCATCTCATCACATTTCAGCTTTTCCCCATTGGCAACCTTTACCTCAAATGGTTCAACCGCTACTCCCCGGAGTCCAATCCTCTTGATATGTCCAAGATACTCCAACTCTTCTTGAACAAACTCACATTTTGCCAACTTGATGAAGAAATGGTGCTCCTCCAACAACCCAACCACCGTCTCAAAATGACCAACATGTTCTTCCATAGACTTGAAGTATATAAGAATGTCATCAAAAAATACTAGCACAAATTTGCGCAAGAAAGGCTTGAATACCTCATTCATGGCGGCTTGAAACGTGGAGGGGGCGTTGCACAACCCAAATAGCATGACAAGGTATTCATAGTGTCCCGAGTGTGTTCTGAAAGCCGTTTTGTGCACATCATCTTTCTTATTCTGATTTGATGGTACCCCGCTCTCAAATCCAATTTGGTGAAGACCACCGCACCATGTAACTCATCCAACATCTCATCCACCGTGGGAATGGAAAAACGGTCCTTCACTGTAGCTTCATTTAGGGCCCTATAGTCGGCAAAACCTCCAAACCATCCTTCTTACCAACAACACCGGTGAAGAGAAAGGACTAGTACTGGGTCGAATCAACCCTTGCTTCAGCATTTCTTCCACTTGCCGCTCTATTTCTCCTTTCTGAAAATGGGCATAACGATAAGGGGAACATTCACCGGTCTTGTCTCATCCCGTAGAACAATTCGATGATCAAAGGACCTACTTGGTGGCAACCCATTTGGTAGCTCCAAAACATTTTTGTGCTCTTCAATCACACCTTATTGAAGTAGGTAGTTGCTGCAATTTTTCTGCTTTACCCTCTTCACCTTGCTTCCCATCATCCCGTGCTTGATTGGTATTGGCTAGTACAATGGCAAAACAACATGCACTACTCCGGTATAATTTTTCCATCATATTTGCTTCACATTGCTGAATTTCTTTGGAGATTAGTGCTTTCCAAACCCTCTTTTTGCCACCAAATTTGAATTCCATTGTCATAGACCAATAGTCGGTCAACACCCTTCCAACACTCTTCAACCAAGCACTTTCAACTACTACATCTAAGCCCACAATAGTGATGGCATGCAGATCCGTAACAATCTTAACACCTTAAATATTGATCTTCACATCCCGCACCATCTCATCACATTTCAGCTTTTCCCCATTGGCAACCTTTACCTCAAATGGTTCAACCGCTACTCCCGGAGTCCAATCCTCTTGATATGTCCAAGATACTCCAACTCTTCTTGAACAAACTCACATTTTGCCAACTTGATGAAGAAATGGTGCTCCTCCAACAACCCAACCACCGTCTCCAAATGACCAACATGTTCTTCCATAGACTTGAAGTATATAAGAATGTCATCAAAAAATACTAGCAAATTTGCGCAAGAAAGGCTTGAATACCTCATTCATGGGGCTTGAAACGTGGAGGGGGCGTTGCACAACCCAAATAGCATGACAAGGTATTCATAGTGTCCCGAGTGTGTTCTGAAAGCCGTTTTGTGCACATCATCTTTCTTCATTCTGATTTGATGGTACCCCGCTCTCAAATCCAATTTGGTGAAGACCACCGCACCATGTAACTCATCCAACATCTCATCCACCGTGGGAATGGGAAAACGGTCCTTCACTGTAGCTTCATTTAGGGCCCTATAGTCGGTGCAAAACCTCCATGAACCATCCTTCTTCCTTACCAACAACACCGGTGAAGAGAAAGGACTACTGGGTCGAATCAACCCTTGCTTCAGCATTTCTTCCACTTGCCGCTCTATTTCTCCTTTCTGAAAATGGGCATAACGATAAGGGGAACATTCACCGGTCTTGTCTCATCCGAACAATTCGATGATCAAAGGACCTACTTGGTGGCAACCCATTTGGTAGCTCCAAAACATTTTTGTGCTCTTCAATCACACGCCTTATTGAAGTAGGTAGTTGCTGCAATTTTTCTGCTTTACCCTCTTCACCTTGCTTCCCATCATCCCGTGCTTGATTGGTATTGGCTAGTACAATGGCAAAACAACATGCACTACTCCGGTATAATTTTCCATCATATTTGCTTCACATTGCTGAATTTCTTTGGAGATTAGTGCTTTCCAAACCCTCTTTTTGCCACCAAATTTGAATTCCATTGTCATAGACCCATAGTCGGTCAACACCCTTCCAACACTTTCAACCAAGCACTTCAAGTACTACATCTAAGCCCACAATAGTGATGCATGCAGATCCGTAACAATCTTAACACCTTGAATATTGATCTTCACATCCCGCACCATCTCATCACATTTCAGCTTTTCCCATTGGCAACCTTTACCTCAAATGGTTCAACCGCTACTCCCCGGAGTCCAATCCTCTTGATATGTCCAAGATACTCCAACTCTTCTTGAACAAACTCACATTTTGCCAACTTGATGAAGAAATGGTGCTCCTCCAACAACCCAACCACCGTCTCAAAATGACCAACATGTTCTTCCATAGACTTGAAGTATATAAGAATGTCATCAAAAAATACTAGCACAAATTTGCGCAAGAAAGGCTTGAATACCTCATTCATGGCGGCTTGAAACGTGGAGCGTTGCACAACCCAAATAGCATGACAAGGTATTCATAGTGTCCCGAGTGTGTTCTGAAAGCCGTTTTGTGCATCATCTTTTTCTTCATTCTGATTTGATGGTACCCCGCTCTCAAATCCAATTTGGTGAAGACCACCGCACCATGTAACTCATCCAACATCTCATCCACCGTGGGAATGGAAAACGGTCCTTCCTTCATTTAGGGCCCTATAGTCGGTGCAAAACCTCCATAAACCATCCTTCTTCCTTACCAACAACACCGGTGAAGAGAAAGGACTAGTACTGGGTCGAATCAACCCTTGCTTCAGCATTTCTTCCACTTGCCGCTCTATTTCTCCTTTCTGAAAATGGATATAACGATAAGGGGAACATTCACCGGTCTTGTCTCATCCCGTAGAACAATTCGATGATCAAAGGACCTACTTGGTGGCAACCCATTTGGTAGCTCCAAAACATTTTTGTGCTCTTCAATCACACCTTATTGAAGTAGGTAGTTGCTGCAATTTTTCTGCTTTACCCTCTTCACCTTGCTTCCCATCATCCCGTGCTTGATTGGTATTTTAGTACAATGGCAAAACAAATGCACTACTCCGGTATAATTTTTCATCATATTTGCTTCACATTGCTGAATTTCTTTGGATTAGTGCTTTCCAAACCCTCTTTTTGCCACCAAATTTGAATTCCATTGTCATAGACCCATAGTCGGTCAACACCCTTCCAACACTCTTCAACCAAGCACTTCCAAGTACTACATCTAAGCCCACAATAGTGATGGCATGCAGATCCGTAACAATCTTAACACCTTGAATATTGATCTTCACATCCCGCACCATCTCATCACATTTCATTTCCCCATTGGCAACCTTTACCTCAAATGGTTCAACCGCTACTCCCGGAGTCCAATCCTCTTGATATGTCCAAGATACTCCAACTCTTCTTGAACAAACTCACATTTTGCCAACTTGATGAAGAAATGGTGCTCCAACAACAACCCAAGCACCGTCTCCAAATGCCAACATGTTCTTCCATAGATTTGGATATAAGAATGTCATCAAAAATACTAGCATAAATTTGCGCAAGAAAGGCTTGAATACCTCATTCATGGCGGCTTGAAACGTGGAGGGGGCGTTGCACAACCCAAATGGCATGACAAGGTATTCATAGTGTCCCGAGTGTGTTCTAAAGCCGTTTTGTGCACATCATCTTTCTTCATTCTGATTTGATGGTACCCCGCTCTCAAATCCAATTTGGTGAAGACCACCGCACCATGTAACTCATCCAACATTTCATCCACCGTGGGAATGGAAAAACGGTCCTTCACTGTAGCATCATTTAGGGCCCTATAGTCGGTGCAAAACCTCCATGAACCATCCTTCTTCCTTACCAACACCGGTGAAGAGAAAGGACTAGTACTGGGTCAAATCCCTTGCTTCAGCATTTCTTCCACTTGCCGCTCTATTTCTCCTTTCTGAAAATGGCATAACGATAAGGGGAGACATTCACCGGTCTTGTCTCTTCCCGTAGAACAATTGATGATCAAAGGACCTACTTGGTGGCAACCCATTTGGTAGCTCCAAACATTTTTGTGCTCTTCAATCACACCTTATTGAAGTAGGTAGTTGCTGCAATTTTTTGCTTTACCCTCTTCACCTTGCTTCCCATCATCCCGTGCTTGATTGGTATTTTCTAGTACAATGGCAAACATGCACTACTCCGGTATAATTTTTCCATCATATTTGCTTCACATTGCTGAATTTCTTTGGAGATTAGTGCTTTCCAAACCCTCTTTTTGCCACCAAATTTGAATTCCATTGTCATAGACCCATAGTCGGTCAACACCCTTCCAACACTCTTCAACCAAGCACTTCCAAGTACTACATCTAAGCCCACAATAGTGATGGCATGCAGATCCGTAACAATCTTAACACCTTGAATATTGATCTTCACATCCCGCACCATCTCATCACATTTCAGCTTTTCCCCATTGCAACCTTTACCTCAAATGGTTCAACCGCTACTCCCCGGAGTCCAATCCTCTTGATATGTCCAAGATACTCCAACTCTTCTTGAACAAACTCACATTTTGCCAACTTGATGAAGAAATGGTGCTCCTCCAACAACCCAACCATCGTCTCAAATGACAACATGTTCTTCCATAGACTTGAAGTATATAAGAATGTCATCAAAAAATACTAGCACAAATTTGCAAGAAAGGCTTGAATACCTCATTCATGGCTTGAAACGTGGAGGGGGCGTTGCACAACCCAAATCGCATGACAAGGTATTCATTGTGTCCCGAGTGTGTTCTGAAAGCCATTTGTACACATCATCTTTCTTCATTCTGATTTGATGGTACCCCGCTCTCAATCCAATTTGGTGAATACCACCGCACCATGTAACTCATCCAACATCTCATCCACCGTGGGAATGGGAAAACGGTCCTTCACTGCAGCTTCATTTAGGGCCCTATAGTCGTGCAAAACCTCCATCAACCATCCTTCTTCCTTACCAACAACACCGGTGAAGAGAAAGGACTAGTACTGGGTCGAATCAACCCTTGCTTCAGCATTTCTTCCACTTGCCGCTCTATTTCTCCTTTTGAAAATGGGCATAACGATAAGGGGGAACATTCACCGGTCTTGTCTCATCCCGTTGAACAATTCGATGATCAAAGGACCTACTTGGTAGCAACCCATTTGGTAGCTCCAAAACATTTTTGTGCTCTTCAATCACACGCCTTATTGAAGTAGGTAGTTGCTGCAATTTTTCTGCTTTACCCTCTTCACCTTGCTTCCCATCATCCCGTGCTTGATTGGTATTGGCTAGTACAACGGCAAAACAACATGCACAACTCCGGTATAATTTTTCCATCATATTTGCTTCACATTGCTAAATTTCTTTGGAGATTAGTGCTTTCAAACCCTCTTTTTGCCACCAAATTTGAATTCCATTGTCATAGACCAATAGTCGGTCAACACCCTTCCAACACTCTTCAACCAAGCACTTTCAACTACTACATCTAAGCCCACAATAGTGATGGCAAGCAGATCCGTAACAATCTTAACACCTTAAATATTGATCTTCACATCCCGCACCATCTCATCACATTTCAGCTTTTCCCATTGCAACCTTTACCTCAAATGGTTCAACTACTACTCCCCGAAGTCCAATCCTCTTGATATGTCCAAGATACTCCAACTCTTCTTGAACAAACTCATATTTTGCCAACTAAATGAAGAAATGGTGCTCCAACAACCCGACCACCGTCTTAAAATGACCAACATGTTCTTCATAGACTTGAAGTATATAAGAATGTCATCAAAAAATACTAGCACAAATTTGCGCAAGAAAGGCTTGAATACCTCATTCAGGGCGGTTGAAACGTGGAGGGGGCGTTGCACAACCCAAATAGCATGACAAGGTATTCATAGTGTCCCGAGTGTGTTCTGAAAGCCGTTTGTGCACATCATCTTTCTTCATTCTGATTTGATGGTACCCCGCTCTCAATCCAATTTGGTGAATACCACCGCACCATGTAACTCATCCAACATCTCATCCACCGTGGGAATGGGAAAATGGTCCTTCACTGCAGCTTCATTTAGGGCCCTATAGTCGGTGCAAAACCTCCATCAACCATCCTTCTTCCTTACCAACAACACCGGTGAAGAGAAAGGACTAGTACTGGGTCGAATCAACCCTTGCTTCAGCATTTCTTCCACTTGCCGCTCTATTTCTCCTTTCTGAAAATGGGCATAACGATAAGGGGGAACATTCACCGGTCTTGTCTCATCCCGTAGAACAATTCGATGATCAAAGGACCTACTTGGTGGCAACCCATTTGGTAGCTCCAAAACATTTTTGTGCTCTTCAATCACACGCCTTATTGAAGTAGGTAGTTGCTGCAATTTTTCTGCTTTACCCTCTTCACCTTGCTTCCCATCATCCCGTGCTTGATTGGTATTGGCTAGTACAATGGCAAAACAACATGCACTACTCCGGTATAAATTTTCCATCATATTTGCTTCACATTGCTGAATTTCTTTGGAGATTAGTGCTTTCCAAACCCTCTTTTTGCCACCAAATTTGAATTCCATTGTCATAGACCCATAGTCGGTCAACACCCTTCCAACACTCTTTAACCAAGCACTTTCAACTACTACATCTAAGCCCACAATAGTGATGGCAAGCAGATCCGTAACAATCTTAACACCTTAAATATTGATCTTCACATCCCGCACCATCTCATCACATTTCAGCNAACATCGATGAAGAGAAGGACTAGTACTGGGTCGAATCAACCCTTACTTCAGCATTTCTTTCACTTGCAGCTCTATTTCTCCTTTCTGAAAATGGACATAACGATAAGGGAAACATTCACTGATCTTGTCTCATCACGTAGAACAATTTGATGATCGAAGGACGTACTTGTTGGCAACCCATTTGGTAGCTCCAAAACATTTTTGCGCTCTTCAATCACACGTCTTATTGAAGTAGGTAGTTGCTGCAATTTTTTGCTTTACCCTCTTCACCTTGCTTCCCATCAACCCGTGCTTGATTGGTATTGGCCAGTACAAAGGCAAAACAACATGCACTACTCCGATATAATTTTTCCATCATATTAGCTTCACATTGCTGAATTTCTTTAGAGATTAGTGCTTTCCAAACCCTTTTTTGCCATCAAATTTGAATTCCATTGTCATAGACCCATAGTCGGTCAACACCCTTCCAACACTCTTCAACCAAGCACTTCCAAGTATCACATCTAAGCATACAATAGTGATGGCATGCAGATTCGTAACAATCTTAACCCCTTGAATATTGATCTTCACATCCCGCACCATCTCATCACATTTCAGCTTTTACCCATTGGCAACCTTTACCTCAAATGGTTCAACCGCTACTCCCCGGAGTCCAATCCTCTTGATATGTCCAAGATACTCCAATTTTTTTTGAACTCACATTTTGCCAACTTGATAAAGAAATAATGCTCCTCCAACAACCCAACAACCGTCTCAAAATGACCAACATATTCTTCCATAGACTTGAAGTATATAAAAATGTCATCAAAAATACTAGCACAAATTTGCTCAAGAAAGGCCTGAATACCTCATTCATGGCGGCTTAAAATGTAGAGGCATTGCACAACCCAAATAGCATGACAAGGTATTCATAGTGTTCTGAGTGTGCTCTGAAAGCCATTTTGTAAACATCATCTTTCTTTATTCTGATTTGATGGTACCCCGCTCTCAAATCCAATTTGGTGAAGACCACCGCACCATGTAACTCGTCCAACATCTCATCCACCATAGGAATGGAAAAACATTCCTTCACTGTTGCTTTATTTAGGGCCATATATTCGGTGCAAAACCTTCATAAACCATCCTTCTTGCTTACCAACATCGGTGAAGAGAAAGGACTAGTACTGGGTCGAATCAACCCTTGCTTCAGCATTTCTTCCACTTGCCGCTCTATTTCTCCTTTCTGAAAATGGGCATAACGATAAGGGGTAACATTAACCGGTCTTGTCTCATCCCGTAGAACAATTCGATGATCAAAGGACCTACTTGGTGGCAACCCATTTGGTAACTCCAAAACATTTTTGTGCTCTTCAATTATAAACCTTATTGAAGTAGGTAGTTGTTGCAATTTTTCTGCTTTACCCTCTTCACCAAGGTTCCCATCATCCTGTGCTTGATTCGTATTTACTAGTACAATGGCAAACATGCACTACTCTGGTATAATTTTTCCATCATATTTGCTTCACATTGCTGAATTTCTTTGGAGATTAGTGCTTTCCAAACACTCTTTTTGCCACCAAATTTGATTTCCATTGTCATAGACCAATAGTCGGTCAACACCCTTCCAACACTCTTCAACCAAGCACTTTCAAGTACTACATCTAGGCCCACAATAGTGTTGGCATGCAGATCCGTAACAATCTTAACACATTAATTATTGATCTTCACATCCCGCACCATCTCATCACATTTCAGCTTTTCCCCATTGGCAACCTTTACCTCAAATAGTTCAACCGCTACTCCCAGAGTCCAATCCTCTTGATATGTCCAAGATACTCCAACTCTTCTTGAACAAACTCACATTTTGACAACTTGATGAAGAAATGGTGCTCCAACAACCCAAGCACCGTCTCCAAATGACTAACAAGTTCTTCCATAGACTTGGAGTATATAAGAATGTCATAAAAAAATACTAGCATAAATTTGCAAGAAAGCCTTGCATACCTCATTCAGGGCGGCTGAAACGTTGAGGGAGCATTCCACAACCCAAATGGCATGACAAGATATTCATAGTATCCCGGTGTGTTCTGAAGCCGTTTTGTGCACATCATCTTTCTTCATTCTGATTTGATAGTACCCCGCTTCCAAATACAATTTGGTAAAGACCACCGCACCATGTAACTCATCCAACATCTCATCCACCGCGGGAATGGGAAAACGGTCCTACACTGTAGCTTCATTTAGGGCCCTATAATCAGTGCAAAACCTCCATGAAACATCCTTCTTCCTTACCAACAACACCGGTGAAGAGAAAGGACTAGTACTGGATCGAATCAACCGTTGCTTCAGCATTTCTTCCACTTGCCGCACTATTTCTCCTTTCAGAAATGGGCATAACGATAAGGGGAAACATTCACCGGTCTTGTCTTATCCTGTAGAACAATTCGATGATCAAAGGACCTACTAAGTGGCAATCCATTTGGTAGCTCCAAAACGTTTTTGTGCTCTTCAATCACACGCCTTATTGAAGTAGGTAGTTGCTGCAATTTTTCTGCTTTACCCTCTTCATCTTGCTTCCCATCATCCCGTGCTTGATTGGCATTGGCTAGTAAAATGGCAAAACAAAATGCACTACTCCGGTATAATTTATCCATCATATTTGCTTTACATTGCTTAATTTCTTTGGAGATTAGTGATTTCCAAACCCTCTTTTTGCCACCAAATTTGAATTTCATTGCCATAGACCCATAGTCGGTCAATACCCTTCCAACACTCTTCAACCAAGCACTTCCAAATACTACATCTAAGCCCACAATAGTGATGACATGCAGATCCGTAACAATCTTAACATCTTGAATATTGATCTTCGCATCCCACACCGCACCATCTCATCACATTTCAGCTTTTTCCCATTGGCAACCTTTACCTCAAATAGTTCAACCGCTACTCCGAAAGTCCAATCCTCTTAATATGTCCAAGATACTCAACTCTTCTTGAACAAACTCATATTTTGCCAACTTGATGAAGAAATGGGGTTGCTCCAACAACCCAACCACCGTCTCCAAATGACCAACATATTCTTCCATAGACATCAAGTATATAAGAATGTCATCAAAAAATACTAGCACAAATTTGCGCAAGAAAGGCTTAATACCTCATTCATGGCGACTTAAAACGCGGAGGGGGCGTTGCACAACCCAAATGGCATGACAAGGTATTCATAGTGTCCCGAATGTGTTATGAAAGCCGTTTTGTGCACATCATCTTTCTTCATTCTGATTTGATGGTACCCCACTCTCAAATCCAATTTGATGAAGACAACCACACAATGTAACTCATCCAACATCTCATCCACCATGAAAATGGGAAAACGGTCCTTCATTATAACTTCATTTAGGGCCCTATAGTCGGTGCAAAACCTCCATTAACCATCTTTCTTCCTTTTCAACAACACCGGTGAAAAGAAAGGACTAGTACTAGGTCGAATCAACCCTTGCTTCAGCATTTCTTCCACTTGCCGCTCTATTTCTCTTTTCTAAAAATGGGCATAACGATAAGGGGGAACATTCACCGGTCTTGTCTCATCCCGTAAAACAATTCAATGATCAAAGGACCTACTTGGTGGCAGCCCATTTGGTAGCTCCAAAACATTTTTGTGCTCTTCAATCACACACCTTATTGAAGTAGGTAGTTGCTGCAATTTTTCTGCTTTACCCTCTTCACCTTGCTTCCCATCATCCCGTACTTGATTGGTATTAGCTAGTACAATGGCAAAACAACATGCACTACTCCGGTATAATTTTTCTATCATATTTGCTTTACATTGCTGAATTTCTTTAGAGATTAGTGCTTTCCAAACCCTCTTTTTGCCACCAAATTTGAATTCCATTGTCATAGACCAATAGTCGGTGAACACCCTTCCAACACTCTTCAACCAAGAACTTTAAAGTACTACATCTAAGCCCACAATAGTGATGACATGCAGATCCGTAACAATCTTAACACCTTCAATATTGATCTTCACATCCTGCACCATCTCATCACATTTCAGCTTTTCCCCATTGCCATCCTTTACCTCAAACGGTTCAATCGCTAGTCCTCGGAGTCCAATCCTCTTGATATGTCCAAGATACTCCAACTTTTCTTGAACAAACTCACATTTTGCCAACTTGATGAAGAAATGGTGCGCCAACAACCCAAGCACTGTCTCCAATTGATCATGTTCTTCCATAGACTTTGAGTATATAAGAATGTTATCAAAAAATACTAGCATAAATTTGCGCAAGAAAGGCTTGAATACCTCATTCATGGCGGCTTAAAACGTGGAGGGAGCGTTGCACAACCCAAATGGCATGAAAAGGTATTCATAGTATCCCATGTGTTTCTGAAAGCCGTTTTATGCACATCATCTTTCTTTTTCCTGATTTGATGGTACCCTGCTCTCAAATCCAATTTGATGAAGACCACCCCACCATGTAACTCATCCACCGTGGGAATGGGAAAACGGTCCTTCACTTTAGCTTCATTTAGGGCCCTATAGTCGGTGCAAAACCTCCATGAACCATCCTTCTTCCTTACCAACAACACCGGTGAAGAGAAAGGACTAGTACTAGGTCGAATCAACCCAAGCTTCAGCATTTCTTCCACTTGCCGCACTATTTCTCCTTTCAGAAATGGGCATAACGATAAGGGGAAACATTCACCGGTCTTGTCTTATCCTGTAGAACAATTCGATGATCAAAGGACCTACTAACTGGCAATCCATTTGGTAGCTCCAAAACGTTTTTGTGCTCTTCAATCACACGCCTTATTGAAGTAGGTAGTTGCTGCAATTTTTCTGCTTTACCCTCTTCACCTTGCTTCCCATCATCCCGTGCTTGATTGGTGTTGGCTAGTACAATGGCAAAATAACATGCTCTACTCCGGTATAATTTTTTTATCATATTTGCTTCACATTGCTGAATTTCTTTGAAGATTAGTACTTTCCAAACCCTCTTTTTGCCACCAAATTTGAATTCCATTGTCATAGACCCATAGTCGGTCAACACCCTTCCAACACTCTTCAACCAAGCACTTCCAAGTACCACATCTAAGCCCACAATAGTGATGACATACAGATCTGTAACAATCTTAACACCTTAAATATTGATCTTCACATCCCACACCATCTCATCACATTTCAGCTTTTCCCCATTGGCAACCTTTACCTTAAATAGTTCAACCGCTACTCCCCGGAGTCCAATCCTCTTGATATGTCCAAGATACTCAACTCTTCATGAACAAACTCATATTTTGCCAACTTGATGAAGAAATGGTGTTCCTTCAACAACCCAACCACAGCCTCCAAATGACCATGTTCTTCCATAGACCAGAAGTATATAAGAATGTCATCAAAAAATATTAGCACAAATTTGCGCAAGAAAGGCTTGAATACCCCATTCATGACGACTTGAAACGTGGAGGGGGCGTTGCACAACCCAAATGGCATGACGAGGTATTCATAGTGTCTCGAGTGTATTCTAAAAGCCATTTTGTGTGCATCATCTTTCTTCATTCTGATTTGATGGTACCTCACTGTCAAATCCAATTTGATGAAGACCATCGCACTATGTAACTCATCCAACATCTTATCCACCGTGGGAATGAAAAAAATGGTCCTTCACTGTAGCATATTTTATGGTCCTATAATCGGTGCAAAACCTCCATAAACCATCCTTCTTACTTACCAACAACACCAGTGAAGAGAAAGGATTAGTACTGGGTCGAATCAACCCTTGCTTCAGCATTTCTTCCACTTGCCGCTCTATTTCTCCTTTCTGAAAATGAGCATAACGATATGGGCTAACATTCACCGGTCTTGTCTCATCACGTAGAACAATTCGATAATCAAATGACCTACTTGGTGGCAACACATTTGGTAGCTTCAAAACATTTTTGTGCTCTTCAATCACACCCCTTATTGAAGTAGGTAGTTGCTGTATTGCTTCCCATCATTGCTTGATTGGTATTGCTAGTTGCACTACTCCGGTATAATTTTTCCATCATATTTGCTTCACATTGCTAAATTTCTTTGGAGATTAGTGCTTTCCAAACCCTCTTTTTGCCACCAAATTTGAATTCCATTGTCATAGACCCATAGTCGGTCAACACCCATCCAACACTCTTCAACCAAGCAATTTCAACTACTACATCTAAGCCCACAATAGTGATGACACGCAGATCCATAACAATCTTAACACCTTGAATATTGATCTTCATATCCCACACCATCTCATCACATTTCAACTTTTCCCCATTTGGCAACCTTTACCTCAAATGGTTTAACCGCTACTCCCCGGAGTCCTATCCTCTTGATATGTCCAAGATACACCTACTCTTCTTGAACAAACTCACATTTTGCCAACTTGATGAAAAAATGGTGCTCCTCCAACAACCGAAGCACTGTCTCCAAATGACCAACATGTTCTTCCATAGACTTGGAGTATATAAGAAAGCCATCAAAAAAATACTAGCATAAATTGGAGCAAGAAAGTCTTGAATACCTCATTCATGGCGGCTCGAAACGTTGAGGGGGCGTTGCACAACCCAAATGGCACGACAAAGTATTCATTGTGTCCCGAGTATGTTCTGAAAGCCGTTTTGTGCACATCATCTTTCTTCATTTGATTTGATGGTACTCTGCTCTCAAATCCAATTTGGTCAAGACCACCGCACTATATAACTCATCCAACATCTCATCCACCGTGGGAATGGGAAAACAGTCCTTCACTGCAGCTTCATCTAGGGCCCAATAGGCGGTGCAAAACCTCCATGAACCATCCTTCTTCCTTACCAACAACACCGGTGAAGAGAAAGGACTAGTACTGGGCCGAATCAACCCTTGCTTCAGCATTTCTTCCACTTGCCGCTCTATTTCTCCATTCTGAAAATGAGCATAACGATATGGGGTAACATTCACTGGTCTTGTCTCATCCCGTAGAACAATTCGATGATCAAAGGACCTTCTTGGTGGCAACCCATTTGGTAGCTCCAAAACATTTTTGTGCTCATCAAACACACCTTATTGAAGTAGGTAGTTGCTGCAATTTTTCTGCTTTACCCTTTTCACCTTGCTTCCCATCATCCCGTGCTTGATTGGTATTGGCTAGTACAAAGATAAAACAACATGCACTACTTCGGTATAATTTTACCATCAAATTTGCTTCACATTACTAAATTTCTTTGGAGATTAGTGCTTTCCAAACCCTCTTTTTGCCACCAAATTTGAATTCCATTGTCATAGACCCATAGTCGGTCAAAACTCTTCAACCAAGTACTTTTAAGTACTACATCTAAGCCCACAATATGATGACATGCAGATCCATAGCAATCTTAACACCTTGAATATTGATCTTCATATCTCGCACCATCTCATCACATTTCAGCTTTTCCCCATTGGCAACCTTTACCTCAAATGGTTCAACCGCTAGTCCCCGGAGTCCAATCCTCTTGATATATCCAAGATACTCCAACTTTTCTTGAACAAACTCACATTTTGCCAACTTGATGAAGAAATGGTGCGCCAACAACCCAAGCACTGTCTCCAATTGACCATGTTCTTCCATAGACTTAGAGTATATAAGAATGTTATCAAAAAATACTAGCATAAATTTGCGCAAGAAAGGCTTGAATACCTCATTCATGGCGGCTTGAAACGTGGAGGGAGCATTGCACAACCCAAATGGCATGATAAGGTATTCATAGTATTCCGGTGTGTTCTGAAAGCCGTTTTGTGCACATCATCTTTCTTCATTCTGATTTGATGATACCCCGCTCTCAAATCCAATTTGGTGAAGACCACCGCACCATGTAACTCATCCAGCATCTCATCCACCGTGGGAATGGAAAAACAGTCCTTCACCATAGCTTCATTTAGGGCCCTATAGTCGGTGCAAAACCTCCATGAACCATCCTCCTTCCTTAGCAACAACATCGGTGAAGAGAAAGGACTAGTACTGGGTCGAATCAACCGTTGCTTCAGCATTTCTTCCACTTGCCACACTATTTCTCCTTTCAGAAAATGGGCATAACGATAAGGGGGAACATTCACCGGTCTTGTCTCATCCCGTAGAACAATTCGATGATCAAACATCCCGTAGAACAATTCGATGATCAAAGGACCCACTAAGTGGCAACCCATTTGGTAGCTCCAAAATATTTTTGTGATCTTCAGTCACACGCCTTATTGAAGTAGGTAGTTACTGCAATTTTTTTGCTTTACCCTTTTCACCTTGCTTCCCATCATCCCGTGCTTGATTACCGTTGGCTAGTACGATAGCAAAACAACATGCACTACTCGGTATAATTTTTCCATCATATTTGCTTCACATTGCTGAATTTCTTTAGAGATTAGTGCTTTCCAAACCCTCTTTTGGCCACCAAATTTGAATTCCATTATCATAGACCCATAGTCGGTCAACACCCTTTCAACACTCTTCAACCAAGCACTTCCAAGTACTACATCTAAGCCCACAATAGTGATGACATATAGATAGATCCATAACAATCTTAACACCTTGAATATTGATCTTCACATCCCACACCACCTCATCACGTTTCAGCTTTTCTCCATTGGCAACCTTTAACTAAAATGGTTCAACCGCTACTCCCCGGAGTCCAATCCTCTTGATAATGTTATCATTAACAAAGTTGTGGGATGACCCACTATCCACCAATAAAGCCACTTCATGTTTTCCAATCCATGCCATGAGCTGCATATTGGATGGTGCTTTTACCCCCAACATAGCATGAAGGGATAACTCCGCTTCCTCTCCCTCCAATGCCACTCCATGGCCCACTTCATCATCGGATTCACCATTGAAATTTTCAGCACCATCATCGCTATCATCCACAATCATGAGCACTTGGCCCGTCTTGCACTTATGTTCCTTACTCCACTTTTCTCCACACTTGAAACACAATCCCTTCTTTATACGTTCTTGTACCTCATCTTTGGATAGTTTTGTTACCTCCCTTTTGCCTTTGGTGGGTTCTTCCAAAATTTCTTTTCCTTTCCATGGTGCTTTGGATGACTTTCCAACTTGCCCATCCTTACCTTGACGTTTTTCAGCATAGTAGCTATCTTCCAAAATTTTTACCATCTTCATTGCCTCTTGTAGACGCCTTGGTTGTTTCAATTTGAGTTCCCTAGTCAACCATGGTTTCAGTCCTTCAAGAAAAGCCCCATAAGTGCCTTTTCTGACCAACCCCTCACCAACATTTGAAGTTATCTAAACTCTTCAATGTAACTTTGCACCTTCACTTCTTGTTTTAGTTTGGCTAATTGCCAATGGTGATTTACCACCAGGGATGGTCCCCATTGTTCCATGAATTCCTATTCAAAGGCCGTCCAACCAAGTCTTCCTCCTTGTTCAAATCTGAATTTGAGCCACCGCCACCATTTACTAGCCTTCCCATCCATGAAGAAACAAGCCACATCTACCCTCTTATCTCTAAGCACCTCATACACATGAAAATAGTGTTGGGCTTTGTCCAACCACTCATGAGGATCTCCACCATCAAAGCAAGAAAAATCAATCATTGGTTTTTTTTGTTTCTGATCATGGTAACTCGCCTCCCTTCTATCATGTCCATCTCTATTCCTACGCCATCCATGTCTCCATCGTGGCCCATAGTGATGCCCATGACCAACGGCCCTCCTCCTACGCAATGGCCGCCCATCATCAGAAGCCTCACTATCCTCTTCACTCCCAATCATTCTGCCCATGCCTATGGCAAGAATCCCATGAATATGCTAAATTATCAAGCCATTTTTCCACTGCAATTCCTCTGCCTCTGCCTTCCCGCCTCCTTTCATCCCATTCCGGCTCCTCCTCATGCCTTGATCTTTCCGAATTAGAGTCACCGTGAGATGCATGCCTTTCATCTGCATGTCGCCTAGTAGGTCCAAAATTGTTGGACTGTCCATTCCTTCTCCTCTTCCCATCATGTTCCACACTTCTTCGCTCCATGCGCTACCTTCTCTCCGTGGTGTTAAGGGAGAGCTTCATTTCAACTAATGCTGCCATAATTTCTTTTTGGTTCTCCTTCAATCCTTCAAACCTCGCTCGGTTAGAGCCCGCTATTGCTTCCTGCTCCATGACTTCCCAAAACCAAAAGAGGTACCTTGAGTCCCCCGCTGCGATGTACTCTCAACGAAAGCACCAAAATTGTTGGGTTTCCTCACTTGGGCTCCACAACAATGGGTTCAACAACCTCCAACCTCACAAAATCTGATTCAGAAATTTGATCAAACACCTGGAGTGCACCCAAAATTTGTCCCCTTTGTGAGTGAATATTTAGTCCTTCAATCCTTGCCACTGTTTCTAGACGTTGTTCGGGATGTCAACTGAAAGCCAGTATAAGCATCACAAGCGCAAGGATCATGCCAGGCCTTCCTAAAAGCCAGTTCTTCGTCTTCTTTACAATTGCAACCCCTCGTTGGGCCGTTCTGCACACCGCATCTAAAAAAGGCATCATAAAATAGATATCAACTAAACAAATCCAAGTTTCAAATGGACATGTTTCATAAGTTCATAAAAATGTTAACTCTAACTCACAATTCAGATGAAAGAATTCAGATGAATGTAAGGTTAGCCACACGTCCTTTATTTTATGGTCTAACTCTTTGCTAGTTAAGAAAAATTCTAAATTCCATAATAGCGATTAAAACACCACTATTGATGAACTCATAAAGATCCAGTTCTAACCTAAGCAGAAATAGGTATTATTAAATTAAGTGAAACATTGAGTTTGGTCTCAGTCAACATCCAAAACAACCAATTTAAAGATTAACTATTTTCTTATAAGATCTAAGAGGAATTAAAGGATACAAAAAGGCAAAAAATATGGAGGTCCAAACATAAGTCGGATTGATTAAACCTATTTGAACACAATCTTGCATGCTTTTTAGTATCTGCTGATCTGATTTTGGAAACAACACTCATCTCCCTTTAACTGCTAGGAGGCTTTTTCTCTTTGTATTCCTTTCTTTTCTTTTCCTCTCCTTTTTTTTTTCTTTTCTTTTGAGCAAACTATGGGGGCAATTGAGGTAGTGTTTTTTACAGCTGAGGATACCTTATATAGACCTCCTATTGCCACCAACCACCAAGGTTTAAAGTCATCCACATGCAAGCATCTGCTCTAAAATGGAAAGAGATTAATATTACCATAACTTGAGCTACTTAAACCTCAAATGCTCTTAAGCCTATCTTAAAATGGTTGTGTGGGGAGAAGCCTTCTAGACATAAATGAATATCCATACCTCTAGTAGTTGATAAACTGCTTAAATCATTAGTGCCCATGCCATTCAATCAAAATTATCCAAAGAAAAATACGTATAGATGATTAAAAAAAAGCTGAATCTCAGCATGACAATAAAAAAAAAAGGGCATATGTTGGATGAAGGGTGAAAGAGAAGGGGAGAGATGCAACAAATAAAATATATGAGATAGTTGTTAATGGAAAATCTAGTGAGGATGATTCGAAAGGAGTGAAGCTTTTAACACTGAAGTCTAGGATGGCTCAAGAAAAAAAAAAAAGAAAAGAGAAAAAAAAAGAAAAAGAGAAAAGATGCTCATATTGTATAGATAGGAGGGTGAAATACGTTGGAATCACATTTTGATATTGATGGTTTCATTGTGCATGGCTTTGCTAGTTTTTGAAGATCTGGTTAGTCTTTTGCCATTTAGGATTTCATTTGCATTAATATTCTCTTTCAGAGGTTTTTTCTAATAGCTATTCAGGTATTTTTAATCCAAAGGCTGATATCGATCTAACCCTATAACTTCTTGGGACTTATTTGGTACATAATTTATCCTAATCAGCATGTTCGTGGAAAGCGGCTCAAGAAGTGTTGGGTGGAGGGGGGCAGGGCAACCTATTTTGGATGCAGAGAAAAGGACAGCAAGAAACATAGGAGAAAATAAAAAAAAAGAGGAGTAAGCAAAAAAAAGATAAAATATAAGATAAAATATAAGAAAAAAAAAAAAGAAAATAATAATTAGTTATCTGAGTAAACAAACCTACTCCCTATCTTTCTTCCCATTATCCTGTCTTATATTTCGTATGTAGCAATAAGGTCATAGGAAAAATGTTCTATATGGTTCCACTTCTAAATTCAGTTCAAGGTGATTCATAGTTTGGGGCTCCCTAGTCTCCCTAACCAGTACACCACTAGTTTGACACAGAACATGCCATATCAACCTGTATTGATCCAATACGAAGAACACGTCATATCAACCTGTATTGATCCAATAGCGAAATAATACCAATTTTTGATACGACGAACCTTGTTTCATACTAAGCACTTCTTAGGTAATTCAACACCCTAATGCTTTTAAGATTCATGCTCCTATGCATGCTCTCATTTCAAGTAACGAAAGGTCTAAATATGGAAAGATCAATACATAAATCATTAGAAAGATGAAGCTAAGATTCATATGAGGGCTTCTGTGCGTGCATGTGCATGTGCATGTCTATATGAGGGCTTCTGTGCGTGCATGTCCATGTCTATTTATCTGTCTTTCTATTTTTCACGTGCAACTCAATAAATATGAGGACTTCTGTGAAACATCATGATGGATCGAAAGATGCTTAAATGGTCATCGTGGTCAGTGAACCCATGGTATGGTTCGATGGTGGAAAGCTTTGACATAAGAAGGGATCATTTTCCGCATGATCTCTTCGGAGAAGGGGATGCCCTACTCCGCCTTCAATTGGGGAGGAGGGACCTGCGTGACGACATTCAACTCCTGGCACCACTCCTGACGCATCTCCTGCATCTGTCGCCGGAACCCCTCATCTTGGGCGGTAGGGGAAACTGACCAAGGAGAATATAGCAATGGCGTCGAGTCGTGGCAAGATGACACAGGGAGAGAGAGCGAACTCGTCGAGATCTAGGCGGGCTCTTCCTTCCGTCTTTTTGCGGCGCTGGCTCAGTTCCCCTGGGTCGTTGACAATAGCCCGCGACCTCAAGCGTGTTGAAAGAAGAGATCGCCGGCGAAGCGGAGGCGACAGCTGCATCAAGGAGTTGCGGAGCGGCCGAACGGGGAGCCCCCTAGAGCCCTTGGACCAGCTGTGCAAGAGCTTGCACTTGCTATACCAACATAGCAAACTAATCTTGGGTCACCGTGGTCGCTGGTGGTGATGGCAGTGGAGGCGTCGCATTGTTTGAAGGATCAAGCCTCTAGGAGGCGATCTGATCCTATACATTAGAGGTAGCTCTCCTCCGATTAGCCATTGAAGGGTTGTTCTTCTGAATCTAAGCCTTGTCTCATTGATTACAAGTTTATAGGACTTGAGGCCCTTCCTCTAGCGCTAATCTATTACTGCAGAAATTCGTTCTCCAACTCGGGTGCGATCCAACTTCGGATCTGAACGCTGATCTCTTGCCCAGGTGGAACCTGCAAGACAGTCCTCGCGCATCGGAGGTGGCCCTCTGCAGAAGACCCTCCGACGCCCAAGTCAGTGAAGATTCATAGCAAGCAGATATGAGGAGAATGCTCTCGCAGAAGAGTCCCTCAAGAATGGCTTCTTTAGAAATCGAGGAGCTCTGCTCGAGCTTCAATGGAGTTTTTTTCTCAATGAAAGAGTGAGCATACCTGAAAGACTTCAGGGCAGAACATATATATATAGGTTGCTAAGGTGATGGCAGACAACTACCTGACTCCTTGGGCGTCTCACCAAGGATCCAAAACCGTCATGATTCAAATCTGATTCGAATCAAGTTTGTTACGAGATCGGTATCTTTCGAATCTAGTTAGTTAGAGAATCAACAGTCAGGAAGGTTAGCTAGTGCTTTGAGATTCATTACTTAGAGGCTATAGGTCACGTTTGGCATTATCTAGCTTTTTCCGCAGTTGGAGACCCACGTGGTTGAAATCTTGCCGAATTATCATGGATTTGAATTCTTCCACGTTTGGTTCCGCAGAGGTTCAGGGGTATCTCGGTCTTGCCGAGGCACGAGAATAGCTCGGCCTTGCCGAGGCACGAGAATAGCTCGGCCTTGCCGAGGCACGAGAATAGCTCGGCCTTGCCGAGATGTATATGCTTTGTTCTTTTTCGAATGTAACAGCTGATGGATCAAAAATCAAAGGTGATCTTGACCTTTTGTTAACACTACATGATCAGGCATAGCTGGCTTATAAAAAAACTATAATAACACATGTGTTTTATGTATGCGCACACATACAAAAACGGATAAAACTTAGATACAAACCATCAAGTTCTCCATTTAACAAATGGCCCATATATAATTTCACTCCATTGGACGCTTAGACTCCATTAGAACATGATAGCAAACATGTATCACTTATTAAATGCAATGGTTGTACACGTCATTTGTTATATTTTTAGTCTAATGGAACTACACTTAAGTTTCATTCTACACAAATTTATATTTTATATTTCTATATTTATATACTCACATATGTGTCCATTATGTATGTATCTATAGTACCATCCGAACCAACCACAGACCAATAGGGGGTGCCATTTCGGTTTAGCAGATTTTGGTTTCAATCAAACTAAAATCAAGAGGCAAGGCAACTAGTGATCCCCTCATCCTGCGTGCCTTGAGAACATCTTCGATCACCTCCAATCTTCCTATAGGTTGCTTGGTGGTTGGTGCTCTATCAAGAGATCTACCATCTTCATCAACAGTTGGCATCTCAAAGCTGATTCAAACGCCAACAATATCTATTATTTATTCTCCAAAAACCCTCAGCAGCAGTGCATCAAATGCTTTACTTCATTAAGGCTCTCTATCCAAGCTCAAGTTTTTCTCTCATGTTGGTCCTCTAATCAAGGCCTTACATTGGACAAAATCTTACCAATACACAAGTTGCCAAAAGAAACTGCTATACATTGTATATGTAACACAATAGATCCATCAAATCAAGCACATGATATTGCAAGTAAACTAGAAAGGACACTGTTCATTTCAATAACATAAAAAAAAAACTGGACAGATATGATTGTTAAATTGCACAAGAATTGACAAAATAATTGCACCATAAACTAAATGAAAAATGCCTAAACAAGTCAGTTATATCATGCATTTATCCTAACAACAAATTCATAATATAAAGTTTGTAAACTCCAAGATCCCAGGATGTTGCATGTAATCAAAATATTTAGCAACTTAAAATAGGGTTATGATATTTAATATTTGATAAGCCTTCAAGAAAATTTGTTGAGGGCAAATTAAGGTCTCTATAAATTGCATAGTTTAATTTGGACCTGAATTTGTAGCGCAAGAAGCTGATATATTGGTATCATTATGAAGAGTATTAATATGGCTCCCTATAGCCCTCCCATCGCTTGTCTCTGTAACAGAATGAGTTTGAGCACTATTTGAGGCTGAGGCTCCAAATGCTTCAACATTGTCTCTTGTGTCAAAGCGCTCTGTCATGCGTGACACAGTAGCAATTCCAGCATTAACCTCTCTCCTGACTTCAGAACCAAGATCTGCTATAGAATTGCTTCGGGAGAACAGCCTCTCTTTCCATCCTCTTTGTACTCTTAGTTATTGACTCTTTGTATCTAACATGCAACAAATGCATCAGTGTGTTATTCAAGATCATTATCAAATCATGAGCAAACTTTTGAGCACAAAAGGCATATTCAAACTACCTCATTGAGACTGCACTGAGGCGAGATTTTAAGGACACTGAAAATGAATGGAAATCGGATGGTCCTGCTCTATCCTGGCTTAGTAAAGTAGACTGACCAGCAAAAATCCTATCATAAAGTGAGCACGGAACATTGTTTTAATATCTAGAAGAATAGAAGAGTATACTGAAAACACAATGTGTGGCATTAATAGGTCTCAAGAAGTACCTGGGGCTGTTAGCAGTAGCAACACTATTCCTGGATGGCAAGTTAGCATCTTGATCAGCTTGACCTATGCTTGCCTCGGCATGGCGTATAGGTTCCTCTTCTGCAACAGCAAGGGGAATTGATGGAATAGCAGCAGTGAAAGCAGGGGCTGGCTCATTTTCCTCTCTATGAGCAGAAGATGCAGGAACAGGGCCAATAGAAGGTGCACTAGGTTGCCTTGAATAAACCAGAAATTGTGGTCGACCCTGTGATGCTGACCTACCCTGCGAAGCCTCTTCTAACTAAGTGATGTGCCCTGCCCATTGAAGCAGCAGCCAAATGTTGGATAATACGCTTTTGAAGTTCAGCATCATCCATGCCTACTGGCAACTGTAAAAAACATTGGCAGGAAAAACTCAAATGAATTGGCAGCACTTTAACTCATGGTTACCATACTATGAAATAAAACAAAATAATCAATAGAACACAGACATGCTGCAATTCAAAATCTCCAAGCATCGGGTGATGAAATATGGTAGCATTGTGCGATCGATTAACCCTAATGTTCCTCTCTTGTTCCACAGCTTCAAGTAGTTCTTGGCTGTTATCATCAAAAGTGACAAATGGCATCACAAAATTATTTAATTAAGAGAGTAAACTATGTAGCAAGGGAGTAGAAAATATGTTAAATGAACCTTGGAGGATCCTTCAAGCTAATGGACTGCCAACACATGGGGCATTGTGAGCTTCTTTGGCACCTGGAGCCAAAAATTAATTAGTATGACATGAAATTATAAGTGAAACCATAAAAAATGAACCGAGACGCATATATTGCAATTGAAGGCTGACAACGCTATACCACTTCATATAGAGTCAAAACGCAAAAAGGCAGACTTGTAGTGTCACCATCCATTCATAGCAATTGCATAACACAAGATAACCTCCAAACATTGCAAATCCTATTAGGAGGCAAGACTTAATAAAAAAGAAAAGAAAGGAAAAATGAAAACAGTTGGACATGAACCCCTTATTTGTCAAAGCCAAAACCATTACCAGTCAAAGTTGCTTTCTAATGAATGTTACATCAAGAACAAACAGCATAACACATTCCATTTCTTCAAAGAACAGCATGAAGCATATAATGGCAGGTCTTCTCCAGTGATGTATCATTATATCATTACAGTGCAATTGATTTAAAGTAAAAAAGAATGACACCATGGAACTTAATCAAGTTAAATAAGCAAAAGAAAGTTTAAAGAATCTGCTTTCCTTGATTTGTAAAAAAAACGGTGGATAGAATACCACGGATAGAATTTTTCACTAATCCAAGCAATAGTCAGAGGGAACAACATAAATGTCTAGACATAAAGCAAATGATTAACTAAAATATCAATATATTTTGTATCAAGATCTAAATGATGATCACCCAATAGGACAATTAATTTTTGCAAGAGTGATACATTTCAAACTAAAAAAGAGATTACAAGAAACGTCTTTTTATATACAAAAGGAGTTCCTCGTCACAATCTGTTACCTATATTTATATATTATTGCATACTTCTGAACGTTAAAAAGAGAAGAGGAAAGGAAGAAAAAGAAATTTACAACAAGCATAGACCAGTTAAGAAAGTGAAAGAATAAATCAAAGAACCTTCTCTTTTGAATGGTATGAACCTTGCACAACATTGCTTAAATCATTAAAAAAAAAAGCTCATATCATTGATAGGTGGAAACCCAAAAATAAAAATGGCATTGAAGAGCCTAATCAAATCACCCAAAAACGAAGATGTCCAACCAAACAAAGCTCTTGACCTAGCAATTTCAATTTATCAACAATCCAACGAAATAAAAAGCCTCATTTGCGAAAGATATAAAAAGTATCAAACAACAACCGATAACAATAAGGAAGACAATACCATTCAAGAATGCAGTGAAGATGGAACTCGTGCTTGCAAGCAGTCACCTGAACAATCAACAAAGAATAAATGCTAAGAACAGTCTAAACAACCATAAATGGCAATCGAGACACCAACTCATCGATGGGATCCTTGAGGATCATCAAGATGCATACTGTCGAAGGATCGCTGTTGCAGAAGTCCTCGAGACATATGCTGCAAGCGTCATCGCAGGCATCTTGGACGCCCCCTTCTACGAAAGCAGCAGCAGATGACGGATGGCTCTCCATCTTTGCAGTGTCCTCCATCCTCGATCCCCCACAACCCTGAGAGAGAAAACTGAACAGGTACCTCAATAAAGTAAATAAATAATCGGATTGCTAATATATATTTGATGTGCCTGGAGACCCAGTGGAACATGTCGATAAAATCAATGTTCCAATCCCACCAAACCAACAAACGTGCCGCCTTTATTAAAAAAATATACATGATTTTCCTCGGAGATTCCGTCTTCATAAAAAAAACCCCGATATTTCGAACAGAAATGCCAATAGAATCTCAACTGCAAAATCGCAAGCCAGGTAAAGCCTCTAAAAAGCGGAAGAGAGGGGAAAACGAGGAATCCATCTCTCACCCAAAACTAATGGCATTTGGAAGTAGAGAAGTAAATTCATCCAGACGGGAACAGAAACCCAGAAAAGATCACAAAGGGGAAGCGAACGAGAAATCGAAGCATACCTACGGCGAATTTCTCTGAATTAGGGTTGAGGAATAAACGAAACGGCCCAGCTAGCAAAGATGGACCTCGAAACCAATTAGAAGGACGACCGTGCTCCAGGGATGCGACGCCGAAGGCGAGAGGAGATGGAGGATAGAGGAGAATGGGAAAGGAAGCCAGCCGCGCCCCTCCCCCGTTGTTCTCCTCTTGCCTCGGCTGTGGAAAATAATCAAACAATTAAGGATAATGGTTGTCGACAAATAAAGTATGTTGACGTTTCCTGGCAATGTTCTCCGTACGCTCAGTAAATCTAATATTACCCCACCGATCCTTCTATAATTAAGGAACTGGACAAAAATGATAATCCATCAAATAAATAAATAAAACAAAAACTTTTAAGTAAAGCTCATGGCAGCGATATTCTTCTGTTATGGAAAAAATTTTGAATTCTTATCCTTCTTTATTGATTGAATTAGTCTTTAAATAAACAATCCTATTAAGTTAAAGGAACAAAAAAAAGAATTGTTATCTATCAATAAAAAAATAAAGCAAAAATTTTGCAGTATTATTCATAGTAACCAAATCATAATTATTATTTTTTTTATTGATCGAATTAGTTTCTATAAATAAACTAATTGAAAATTTATCGGGTATTCATAGTTGCACTTAAATATTATGTTTTAATTGAGTTATTTACAATCAATATTTTAAATGCCTCCTTGCACTATAAAATAAAAATTGTTAACTATGAAAAACAAATAAAATAAGAATTTTTAATTAAAACTCAAGGAAACTATATTCTTGGAGTTATTTAAATTTATTAAATTATTATTATTTTAATCAAATTATTCTCTAAAAATAAACTCGTTAAAAATTTATATTGTGTACATGAATATTATGATTTAATTATTGGAAAATAATATAAGAAATATCTATATGACATATGCTATTTATACTATATATATATTGTTGCGTGATCTCGTTGGCAGTTAAAAATAGAACCTATTCAATACTATAGCTAGTGGTAAATCGGGATGTATCCTCCAGATCAAGGGCAATTATTTCATAAAAAGAAATAAAAAAATTATTTGTAGAGGATTATATTTAGAATAATGGTTATTTAAAGATAATAACTAATTAATTAAAGAAATTAAGACAGGAAAAGCAATCCAGAATCCGAATTTACCATACATACATGTTTTATTTCTCTTCTTCATGTTGCAATAACAATAATTTTTGTAAATATAAGATTAGAATAATTTATCTCTTATCGGGCCCATGTCGTATCAAGAGATCATGATATATCCGCTTAGAATATAAACTATCTAATTATTTACAAAATTAGAGGTCTAACCTACCATACTACAATCTATCTCTCTTAAACAGATACCATATACTGACATTATGGTACGTCGATAAAGGATATAGGCCATGTATGCCAAATCAAAACCTCAATCAGAAAAATAACTCAAAAGATATATGAAGGAAGAGCATGATTTTTAATGCATAGAAATTAAGAACAAAAAGAAAGATAGAACATGGTTATAGACTTTATCATCATTCTAAGTTAAAAGAATCTAGCCAAGCATTGCTGTCGTCAGCATTCCCTCCATAATTTTTCTCTTCCAGCCTGAGGTCGTTCTAGAGCTTATTTAGGGCTTCCTTTAGTCAAAGTTGGAGTCAATCGAGCTCAAGATCATTCAAATATCATGAAAAAATTCCTCAGCCATCCGTTCAACATCACCTACTTTAGTTTGGGAATTATGTGAAATCATCTCTTTCTTCCTTTTCGAGCAAACAAAGTCCTGATTTGAGTGCGTGTGCATCGTTGGACTTCAAAAATCGAGCTCTTTTCATCTATAGTTCCTTTGCTGCAAACATCCATAAAAAGTATCAATTTTTAATACATTTAAAGTATTTAATATTTATTTTAATGATTAAATTAGAATAATAAATAAACTTATCCCACCTTCCAACTTAATCATTGCTAGTTCCTTAGCAATGTAATTAAAATAAAATCATGTATCACTAAGATTCTCTTTTGCAAAATTAAATCTAGGCTTAAGGTTGAAAGAAGCTAGCAGTATCACTAACTAAGTATAGAGTTTCTAAAGTAAATTTTGTAGTCAGACATATCAGAAGCTTCTTAGAGTTCATCCATAGATCTATAACACTTGTGTTTGTGATGGCTAACTTAGCATTTCTTGTAAGGAACAATGGTATCTTCGCTTATCACTTACTTTGGTCAATTTTCTATATACCCTCAAATTAAGCACATAACCTGAGGTAGCTTTCATACTGCCTGATATAAATATATATATTATTTAGTGATATCTTCACACTGCCCACTTTTTGATGCCAACAATAATGCTTATTTAGACGAAGGTACCTAATTACTCGATGAAAAACCAATGTTAAGATTTGCTTTTTTTATATACATACACATTTTTTTATTAGGTATGTAGCTCTTTCCTTAAATTCAAATTTCTATCATAGGATATATCAATTACCAATTTTTAGTAATAATTGAATCACCAATTGACCTTACAACTAATACCTAGTTTACCTTATTAGTGTACATATGCAATGAAAGTGCTAATAGCCTTTAGATAACCCAAGTAGGCTACTAAAAGTCTGACCAGCTAATCTACTCCTTAGCTCGCTACGCTACATCAATTAGACAATACTTTCTAACTCTATTACCTTTTTCTAGTCATTTTTGCTCAAAATTTTTTTTCATGGCATATGATTTATAAAAAATTTTAAAATTTCAAAAAAAATGTCAAGTATTTTCAAAATATTTTTTAAAAAAATTTTCCTTACCCTCTAACTTAATTTCCATTATCCTCAATGGAGTAAGAAAGAATAAAATAAGAAGAAATACCACCTAAATGAGATGCCTCGTGTAATATTAGGAGTGACCGTGCGAAGTAGTCTCTTATTCCTAAAATAAGAATTACTAAAATAAATATTAAAAAATAAAATTTTGGGTTGCCTTCCAAAAAGCGTTAAGTTTAACGTCTTCAGCCAAATGTCATAGCTTACTGATTCATAATCTCCCCAGCTTCTTCAATGGGTAATTCCAGGAATGGTTTTAAGTGTTGTCCATTAACTTTGAAATAGCACCATTACTTGGATTTTTAATTTCACCGCTCCATATGGGAAGATTTCTTTCACTATGTATAGGTCAATCCATCAAGCCTTGAATTATATAAGAGAACTTTTGCCTACGAGTAAAAGATTTTCTAAAGATAGCTTCATCGTGAAGGTTTTAGTTCTCTCCTTATAAATTTTTGCATTCTCATATGCTTCATTTCTAATTTTCTCAAGTTCATCCATATGTAATTTTCTCCGTCTCTGGCTGCATCAAAATCCATGTTTAATTATTTTATGGCCCACATTGCCCTATATTCTAATTCTACTTGCAAGTGACACACTTTACCAAATACAAGCCTATAAGGAGATATTCCTAAATTGGTCTTGAAAGCAGTGTGATACGCCCAAAGTGCATCCACTAGCTTCACTGATCAATCTTTTTTATTGGAGCTCATGGTCTTCTCTAGGATTTGGTTGATTTATCGATTAGAAACTTCTACTTGCCCACTCATTTACGAGTGATAAGGTGTGGCAATCTTATGGGTGATGTTATACTTTCATATTAGTGATGCAAAGGATTTGTTGTAGAAGTGTGTTCCATGGCCACTAATGATAGCCTTGGAATACCAAAGCAGGAGAGGATATGCTCCTTGAGAAATTTTACAACAATTTTGCTATTATTGGTTATGCAAGGTATTGCCTCTATCCACTTTGATACGCAATCTACGGCTATCAAAATATATTCGTTTTCAAAAGATTTTAAAAATGGTTCCATAAAGTTAATTCCCTATACATCAAAAATCTCTACAATCAATATTAGATTCATAGGCATCATATCTCTCTTTGTTATCCGGCCTATTTGCTGGCACCTAACATAACTTTTACAATATTCATAAGCATCTTTGAATAGGTTAGGCTAGTAGAATCCGCATTGGAGCACTTTTGCCGCTGTCTTTTTAGCTCCAAAATGACCATCACAAGCTTGGTCATGGCAAAAGGACAAAATGCTTCTAACTTCTTGATCTTGAATGCATCTCCTAATAATCAGGTCAGAACATTGTTTAAATAAATATGGGTTATCCCAAATAAAGTATTTTACTGAGAGAGAAATCGATTTCTGTCCTGAGCAGTTTAGTGCATTAGAATCTGACCAGTGGCTAAGCAATTAACTATGTCGGCGTACCATGATTTTATGGTGGTGGACATAAGTTGTTCATCAGGAAAAGACTCGTTAACAGATAGTTCTTCAGTAGGTATGATCGCTAATCTAGATAAGTGATCGGCCATAACATTTTTAATACCCTTTTTATCCTGATCTTTAGATCAAATTCTTGTAAGAGCAAGATCGATCTAATTAAGCATGCCTTGGCATCCTTCTTTAAAAGAAGATGCCTGATGGCAGAGTGATCAGTATAGATGACTACATGAGACCCCACTAAGTAAGACCTAAATTTTTCTAATGCAAATATCATAGCTATTTTTTTTTTTTCAGTAGTGGAATAGTTGAGTTGTGTATCATTCAAGGTCTTACTAGCATAGTAGATCACTCAAGGTAGCTTATCAATTCTTTACCCTAGGACCGCTCCTATGGCATGATCGGATGCGTCACACATCAGCTCAAAAGGTTGAGTCGTACAGGTGGGTGAACGATTGGTGCTGAGGTTAATTTTCTCTTTAAATATTCAAAGGACTCAAGACATTCAAATATGAAGTCAAATTTGACTTATTTGGCTAATAGGTTAGTCAATGGTCGAGCCACTTTACTAAAATTCTTGATAAATCTTCTATAAAATTTAGCATGTCCAAGGAATGATCTTATTTCTTTGACTGATTTAGGTAAAAAAAGATTTATAATCAAATCTACTTTGGCCTTGTTTACTTTTATACCTCTATTTGAAATTACATGGCTAAGGACAGTACCTTCTTTACCATAAATTGGCACTTCTTCCAATTTAGTACTAAATGCTTTTTTTTTTTGCATCTTTCTAAGACCAGTCCAAGATGATATAGGCATTTAGAAAAATAGAACCAAAAAAGGAAAAGTTAATCCATGAAAATCTCAAGAAATTGTTCTACCATATCAGAGAAAATACTAATCATGCATCTTTGAAAGGTAGATGGTGCATTACACAAGCCAAAGGGCATACGTCTATAGGCAAAAGTTCCATATGGGATAAGTAAATGTTATTTTCTCTTGATTCTCTGGGGCTATTGCAATTTGATTGTAAATAGAGTATCCATCCAGAAAATAATAAATATCATGTCCTGCTAATTGTTCTAACATTTGGTCTATAAAGGGAAAAGGAAAGTAATCCTTCTTAGTGGCAGCATTTAATTTTCTATAATCGATGCACACCCTTCATCCTATTTGAATTCTTGTAGGGACCAACTCATTGTTGTCATTTTGTATCATAGTGACTCCTGACTTCTTGTGCACCACTTGCATAGGACTTACCCAAGCACTATCTAAAATAGGATAAATTATACCATTGTCAAGAAGTTTGATGATCTCTTTTCATACTACTTCCTTCATGGCTGGGTTAAGTCTCCTTTGGGGTTCTCTTGTAGGCTTGGCTTCTTCCTCTAAGTGAATCCTATGTTGAACAATCGAGGGGCTAATCCCTTTTATGTCAGCCATGGTCCATCCTAATGCTTCTTTATTTTCTCTTAAGACATTCAGTAGTTTCCCTTCTTGTGAGGAGTCTAGGTCGACTGAAATAATACATGTAGGATTTCTGATGGACCTAGGTATGCATATTTAAGATGCTTAGGAAGTGGTTTCAGTTCTAATTTGGGTGCTTCCTCTATTGATAGTTTGAATAATAGTTCAGGTACTTTCTTTAGTGGTTCAATTGATGGTTTCCATCTTGATTTTCCATCAATTGTAGCAACCTCATTAATTTGCTCCCATCTTGGTTCATGCAGATTTCTAGGTCAAGCTCTTCGTCACTAAGGTCAATTGGATCATAAACAGTATCCTGACTATAATTTGAGTCACTCGTTTGATGTGTAATGGTAAGATTGAAAATATTAAGATCAATTGACATATTTTCAAAGGAAAGTTTTATTAATCCATTTCGATAATTAATTAGGACATTAGCTGGAGCCAAAAATGGCCTACCTAAAATCATTGGGATGTGGCTTTTTGGGTTTGTTACCAGCTCAGTTTCTAAAATTACAAAGTCCACTGGATAGATAAAGTCACTAACTTTGTGATGGTTATCTCAATACGACTTTGAGATATTTGCGGAAGCGAGATAAGGATCAAATCATATATCTTAGTGGAAACAAGATAATGATCAAATCACATATCTTAAAATTTGAGTTAGCGCGATTTATACCCATATTAATTTAATAACAAGAACAATAAGGAGATTAAGAATTTACCTTTCGTTCTTCATCAATACTACCTTGAAATCACCAAATCCTTTTGATCATTACGGATCTTTTCAAACGTTCTCCAAATTATGATGAACACGAACGAGTTTGGGTTGAGATTATACAACTGAGTTTAATTCACTTTGTATTCTCAAGTCATAAGATAAAGTGAAGTTGAAGAAGAAACTCTATGTCGTTGATCATTGTTCTCCTATGTTCTTCTCAGTCTCTCGTGAATCTTATATTCTCAGAGAATAACAACTATCAACCTCTTTTATTAATTAATTAATTAATTAATATTTAAAGATCACTTCCAACTCTTGGAATTACTTTAACGTATATCAATCCAATAACCAATTGTTGGTTAGATATATTTATCATGGGATGTTACGGGAGAGAGAAAGGCTCTCTCACGATCTCATATTTATTTCTCCAACAATTAAATAATTTCCACATAGACTCTTCTCATGGAATATGCCTACGATGTGTTCCCTAGCACACCATATAATAGAAATTAATCCAATTAATTTCTATATGAAAATTAATTTAGAATTCTCAATTCCAAGTTAATAACTCAACCCAACATATCATAAAGTTCACATAATTTAATAGAGCCACTAGAGGAACTATGGACATTATAATTTTAACTCCAATAATTTTGACATTCAATTAACACCTTAATTAAAATATCAAAATTATTAATTCCAAATTACTCCACTAAAAATTTGGAACTGCACTCTTAAAATTATAAAATTAATTATATTCAAAAGGATTTGAATCGTCCATTGATATAGTCACTATATATAAATCAATCCTCCATAAACGGTTCATGATTAAAGCTAGGCATTTTATGTTAACCTCTTTAATCACATCTTTATCCATAAGTACCATTGATTCTCTAATGAATAATATATTTGATCCAATCATAAATTGAGCGCTCTTTTATTCAAGTCCCGAATCAATACTTATGGGAACCGTCCATCTGACTTCTTTACGAAGGAATGATTTCATCATTCCTGGCTACTTATGTTATTATATTTCTAATATACCAAGAATTTGATACTATATTTATGTGTCATTACTCGGTAAGTCAAAAAATATAATACAATAAATATGAGTCTATTAATTACTCAGAATTAAGATCGATTCACATATGACCATCATTGATTAATTTTGAATGCTCTATTAATTTATTAGAGATTCATAATTAATCATGTTCGAGTCCTATATAATCAAATTATATAAAGCGCTTTCATTACGATACTCTCATTATCAACAATAGATCATTTCATTCAGAATGTAATCTAGTAATTTTAAATTAAAGATCAATTGCAACTTTAATTTATAATTATGGATAAATTTAGATTATTTTACTTTAAATATTATCCTCTGTATATAACACTTATATACAATATTTAAAGTCATATTAAATAATCCAGGGATTTTTGATATTTATAAAGCATCAAAACATGCATGTAAGAATTATTCAGTAAAATAATAAATGTCATTTGTTTATGGGCACATCCCAACACTTTGCCTGGGTACTTTCAAAGAGTGATTTGCTAGTTGTAATTTTCGTAGGCTTTAGTTCTTTCAACCCTAGTTGCTCATATACAGAGTATGGCAATATATTAACACTCGCCCCTAAGTCTAATCTTCCCCATAATGCATGAAATAGTGGGTGACCCTAGATCTTTGTATTTCACTGGCATATGGTTTGACAGGTAAGAGCTCACATGTCCCCTTCTACGTCTGACTTCCTTCATGGCTGGGTTAAGTCTCCTTTGGGGTTCTCTTGTAGGCTTGGCTTCTTCCTCTAAGTGAATCCTATGTTGAACAATCGAGGGGCTAATCCCTTTTATTCAGCCGTCCATCCTAATAAGACATTCAGTAGTTTCTCTTGTGAGGAGTCTATCGACAACATGTAGGAATGGACCTAGGTATGCATATTTAAGATGCTTAGGAAGTGGTTTCAGTTCTAATTTGGGTGCTTCCTCTATTGATAGTTTGAATAATAGTTTAGGTACTTTCTTTAGTGGTTCAATTGATGGTTTCCATCTTGATTTTCCATCAATTGTAGCAACCTCATTAATTTGCTCCCATCTTGGTTCATGCAGATTTCTAGGTCAAGCTCTTCATCATTAAGGTCAATTGGATCATAAACAGTATCCTGACTATAATTTGAGTCACTCGTTTGATATGTAATGGTAAGATTGAAATATTAAGATCAATTGACATATTTCAAAGAAAGTTTTATTAATCCATTTCAATAATTAATTAGGACATTAGAGTCAAAATTCTACTAAAATCATTGGGATGTGGCTTTTGGGTTTGTTACCAGCTCAGTTTCTAAAATTACAAAGTCCACTGGATAGATAAAGTCACTAACTTTGTGATGGTTATCTCAATACGACTTTGAGATATTTGTGGAAGCGAGATAAGGATCAAATCAATATCTTAGTGGAAACAAGATAATGATCAAATCACATATCTTAAAATTTGAGTTAGCGCGATTATACCCTATTAATTTAATAACAAGAACAATAAGGAGATTAAGAATTTACCTTTCGTTCTTCACCAATACTACCTTGAAATCACCAAATCCTTTTGATCACCACGGATCTTTTCAAACGTTCTCCAAATTATGATGAACACGAACGAGTTTGGGTTGAGATTATACAACTGAGTTTAATTCACTTTGTATTCTCAACTCATGAGATAAAGTGAAGTTGAAAGAGGAACTCTCTGTGGTTGATCATTGTTCTCCTATGTTCTTCTCTCGTGAATCTTATATTCTCAGAGAATAACAACTATCAACCTCTTTTATTAATTAATCAATTAATTAATATTTAAAGATCACTTCCAACTCTTGGAATTACTTTAACGTATATCAATCCAATAACCAATTATTGGTTAGATATATTTATCATGGGATGTTACGGGAGAGAGAAAGGCTCTCTCACGATCCCATATTTATTTCTCCAACAACTAAATAATTTCCACATAGACTCTTCTCATGGAATATGCCTACGATGTGTTCCCTAGCACACCATATAATAGAAATTAATCAATTAATTTCTATATAAAAATTAATTTAGAATTCTCAATTCCAAATTAATAACTCAACCCAACATATCATAAAGTTCACATAATTTAATGGAGCCGTCCAGAGGAACTATGGACATTATAATTTTAACTCCAATAATTTTGACATTCAATTAACACCTTAATTAAAATATCAAAATTATTAATTCCAAATTACTCCACTAAAAATTTGGAACTGCACTCTTAAAATTATAAAATTAATTATATTCAAAAGGATTTGAATCGTCCATTGATATAGTCACTATATATAAATCAATCCTCCATAAACGGTTCATGATTAAAGCTAGGCATTTTTGTTAACCTCTTTAATTACATCTTTATCCATAAGTACCATTGATTCTCTAATGAATAATATATTTATGATCCAATCATAAATTGAGCGCTCTTATTATTCAAGTCCGAATCAATACTTATGGGAACCGTCCATTGACTTCTTTACGAAGGAATATTTCATCTTGTATATTAATATTCCTGGCTACTTATGTTATTATATTTCTAATATACCAAGAATTTGACACTATGTTTATGTGTCATTACCGGTAAGTCAAAAAATATAATACAATAAATAGGAGTCTATTAATTACTCAGAATTAAGATGATTCACATATGACCATCATTGATTAATTTTGAATGCTCTATTAATTTATTAGAGATTCATAATTAATCATGTTTCCTATATAATCAAATTATAAAGCGCTTTATTACGATACTCTCATTATCAACAATATATTTCATTCAGAATGTAATGAACCGCGCTAGTAATTTTAAATTAAAGATCAATTGCAACTTTAATTTATAATTATGGAAAAATTTAGATTATTTTACTTTAAATATTATCCTCTATATAACACTTATATACAATATTTAAAGTCACATTTAAATAATCCATGGATTTTTGATATTTATAAAGCATCAAAACATGCATGCAAGTATAATATTAAAAAATTTCTCAAATTATTCAGCAAAATAATAAATGTCATTTGTTTATGGGCGCATATCCCAACACTTTGATCAACACATCCTCAATTATTCCCCTGGGTACTTTCAAAGAGTGATTTGCTAATTGTAGGGTTATTTCCGTAGGCTTTAGTTCTTCCAACCCTAGTTGCATATACAGAGTATGAAAATATATTAACACTCGCCCCTAAGTCTAATAAAGCCATGTTTATAAGGATATTCCCCATAATGCATGAAATAGTGGGTGACCCTAGATCTTTGTATTTACTGGCATATGGTTTGACAGGTAAGAGCTCACATTGGCTGTCAAAAAGGCTTTTTTAGGTACATTGATGGTCTTCTTTTTGGTACATAGATCCTTAAGGAATTTAGCATAGCTTGGGACCTGTTGGATCATGTCCAATAAGGGAATGTTCACTTTAACTTGCTTAAAGACCTTCAAAATTTTATCGAATTGGACTGAACTTTGATTGGGCTTAAGTCTATTTGAGAATGGTGCTATAATCCTGATTTTTGGTTCATCTCCTTCTGGCATAGGATCAGTTGGTGGGTTGGGCATTACATCAGACTCTGATGCCTCAGGTGTTTCTGCCTGATCCAACTCAATAAGTTGTTCAAGTGGTGGGGCTTCTGATTCTTCTTCATATGTACCCACTTGGTTATCTATTTATTTTTTAGATCTTAATGTATGAATGACACTTAGTTGGTTAATCTGGGCTCCTTGGTTTGATCCTTAGATGTTTAGGTTCCTAGGGTTAGCTTCGAGTTGACTCGATAGCTTACCCCATTCTCTTTCACTTATGGTTGTGGCTAACTGACCTACCTGCATCTCCAAATGAGTTATGGCCTGAATATTAGTGGATAGCTATTCCCTGTATTTTGCATAAAGTTATTCAGGATGGTGTTGGTGCTATTTATCATGGCATATGTGTCAGCTTGGGATTTAACTAGGGTTTTTAGGGCCTTATCTAGGAAACTATATCTCTTTTCATTCTCATTGACTGGTGGGTTATTTCTTGTAAAATTGGGCCTTGGGTTAGGTTGGCTGAAGTTGGGACCACCTGCACTAGGACCTTGTGACCAGGCAAAGTTTGGATGGTTCCTCTACCTTGGGTTGTAGGTTGGTGCATAAGGATTGTTGGTTGTCTTTGATAGGTTGCTTCACTTGTGCACAACTATTTTCAGTTTAAGTCATGAAGTGGGGGTACTCTTCTACTATATGTCCTGGCTTATTACATCTAGTATAGATAGGTGCAACCACTTGGTTTACATGATTTATCGGAGCCTATCCCTTAAGTTCCAAGGCTTTTATCCTACGAATCAGAGATGTCATCTTAGCTTTTTTAGCTATAGATGGAGAGCATTGGTGCATACCACCTCTTGATAGTATGGGTTCAGATTCCTTAGTTTCCTCCCATTGTAGACTCTTTTCTGCTAAATCTTCTAGAAACTGCTAGGCTTTATTGGGTGATTTCTGCATAAAGTTGCCCTGACACATCGACTCGAGCATTGTTCTAGAGTTTAGGTTTAGACCTTCATAGAAGGTTGACATAACCTCCAAGTTTCTATCCCATGGTGTGGACATTGGCTTAACGGATTCTTAAATCGGTCTAGACACTTCCAGAAAGGCTTCCCCCTAATTGATGAAATTGGGCAATTTTGTTTCTCAACTTGGTTGTTTTATGAGGTGGAAAGAATTTTCTTAAGAATGCTTTAACAAAACCTTTCCAGGTTAAGATTGAATGAGTAAGTAAACTATACAAACACTTTTTGGCATTTTCCTTAAGAGCAAAGTTAATTAGACTAAGTTTTACAGCATCTTCTAAAAGTTTATGCATTCTCATGGTATCACATACTTCCTCACATTCTCTAATAAAAATGTAAGCATCCTCAATTCCTATGAATTTAGGGAGCATATTGATAATCCGAGGCTTAATCTCAAAATTGGTTGCATTTGTTTGGGGTAGTTGAATGCATGAGGGTTGGACATATCCAATTGGGTAGCAATTTTCTCTTAGGCTAAGGGGATGTCCTAATTCCTCCATAGTTACTTTTTCTTCATCAAGGGTAGGGTCTAGATCTATCCGTACTAATCGATCGGACTCCCTTTCCTAAGTTGCAATTTTGGAATTTTTTTATGTTATGTAGAGAGAGAAGAGAAGAAGAGGGAAGAAAGAGAAAGAAGAAGTCTAAAGATGAGAGCCTAAGGAATCCTAGAGATGATAGAGAAGAGTATCTTAATTAGGTTAAAGTTTCTGTTAGAAAAATAAGTTGTCAAGCACTAGACTCTCTACTCTAGGGTCTAGACAGCTCCTAACTGCCAAGGTTGCCTTTGAATATTCGAAGTCAAATATTAACTAGTAATTGGTCAAGTAAGGGTAAAGTCAGTAGGGGTTCCCTCGTTACTTTTCTTAGATACCAAATTAATTGGCCAAGTCAAACAACGAAACCAATTAAAGAATCACTTTCCTTCAGGGCTGCATCATCCTTGAACCCCTTTCCTAGACACTAATGAACTAGTTAATATTGAGCTAGTCCAACTCTCAGGGTCCCTTGTCCTAGTGAGTTTGAAAGTCCTTAGGAGGCCACCATCTAATTAATTTTAAATTAATGGATTAGGGTTATGCAGTACGCAGGATGGTGGTTTGTGGGCTAAGAAAGGGTAATGAAATCTCCACTTTATATTATTTAGGGTTGCACCCTTAAAGTATTTTATGAAAATGCAATGCAATTCAAACAAGGTGTTTAAACAAATTAATTTTTTTAAAGTTTATTATTTGTTTCCTTAAATTAATTATGTTTTATGGTAAATATCTTAGGGTTTTCTTTTAGGTTCTTTAAGGTAAGTTAATTAAAGCTAAAAAGATCAATAACTATTCAACAAAAAAAGATTTTTTACTCTTTTCTTTTATATAGAAGCATGAATAATAATGAAATAATAAAAAATTAAAAATAAGAATAAAATTAAGAAAAAATTTATGATAAATTTTTTATTTTTTAATTTTTTTTGTGAACTAATCGTGTCTGGATTCTCGGCAACGATGCCAAAATTTGATCGCTATCATTGGTGGTCAAAAATAGAACCTACTCACTACTATAGCTAATGGTGAATTGGGATAGTATCCTCGGGGATCAAGAGCAATTATTTCATGAAAAAATAAAAAAGTTATTTGTAGAGATTATATTTAAAATAATGGTTATTAAAAGATAACAACTAATTAATTAATAAAATTAAGATAGCAGGAGAGGCAACCCAGGAATCTGAATCCACCATGCATACAGGTTTTATCTTCTTTTCTTTATGTTGCAATAATAATAATTTTTGTAAATCTAGAATTAGAATAATTTATCTCTTATCAGGCAGGCCGTATCAGAAGATCACAGCATGTTCGCTTAGGATATAAACTATCTAATTATTTACAAAATTAGAGGTCTAAACTACCATACTTACGATCTATCTTTCTTAGGCACGTATCATATCCTGAGATCACGTCATGTCAATATAGGATATAGGCCATGTATGCCAATCAAAACTTCGATAAGAAAAATACCTCAAAAGATATATGAAAGAAGAACATGATTTTTATTGCATAGAAATTAAGAATAAAAAGAAAGATAGCATCTGGTTATAGATTTCATCATCATTCCAAGTTAAAGGAATCTAGCCAAGCATTGCTACTGCCAGCAATTTCTCCATAATTTTTCTCTCTCAGGCCTAAATACAATAATTTAAATAAAAAAAATAAAAATAAAATTAAAGAAAACTCCTCCCCCTCTGACTGCTGCCTGAGGTCCTTCTTTTATAGGGCTTTCTCCTAGTCAAAGTTAGAGTCAATTGGGCTCAAGATCGTTAAGATATCGTGAAAAATTTTTTTAGCCATCCGTCCAACATCACCTGCCTTAGTTTGCATCGAAAATCATGCAAAATCATCTCTTTCTTCCTTTTCGAGCAAACAGAGTCCTGATTTGAGTGCGTGTGTATCATTGGACTCCAAAAATCGAGCTATTTTTATCTATAGATTTCTTTTCTGCAAATATATAAAAAGTATCAATTTTTAATATATTTAAAGTATTTAATATTTATTTTAGTACTTAAATTAGGATAATGAATAAACTTATCATTACGACATATTTTTACTTGCTCATTATAATTGGTCATAGTTAATTGGTCATGGATATATTCACATTAAATGGAATCTAGTATATGCAATATATTTCAATAAAAGTATCAGTGTGTAATCTCCATGATTCCCTCGCTTATAATCTTCATATTCTCTCTTATAATCCTTTTATATTCTTCTATAATTTCTCTTAAAATTATATTGAGATATCATGTAATATTCTTCAGTAATATTTTTTTTGAATAGTTTTATAATATTCTTTTTGATGTAAGCTTTATAAATAATACTATCCTTGTACAAATGAAGAAGGTAATAATACATAATTAAATATTTACTTTATGATACTAAAGTCCTAGTTCTTTTATAGCTTGCTACATAGCCACGCCTTGTTTTTTCTAGAGTAGCTCATTCTCCACCATGGCACTTTTGTTCATGCCATCTGCATTATCAAGGTAATCCATGACCTTAGCTTGTGACCTTTCACATCTGCATCTAGCGACCCTCTTCAGCTATTCTATCACTACTTGACCAACATCTATATGAAATAAGGATCGCAACCTTATAAGATTGGTAAATAGCCAATTAACCTCTCTACAATAACACCTTCTTCTACGATATGCTCCATCATCAATCTTTAGGCTCAATTTGAATATCCAAGCTTTGTCAACAATCCTCAAGGAAGTATAGTCGACTATCACCATTGCTCCCCCATTCAAATCATATAATAGGGGCAAGAACAGAGGCCTATCACCATCTTAGTGCCCGATGCCAAGCTTTCCTCCAAACGTTCACCATTGTCGCACCAACTGTTATCACTAGAGTAGGAATTAGTTTGACCATAGCTCCCCCAATTCCAAATTTTCAAAGACAAAAATGAATACAGGGGCATTGGCTAGCTTTCCTCCTCCCCAACAACTTTCATCTTAATTAGACAAATGTTGTTCATCTAGAATTCTCCTAAGCATGACTATCATTGGCACTTTGTGGAGCCACCTAATGCTCTGTCTTACAATATACCCCAAACTATTTATGATTTCCTCCAACATGCTCCCATCATAGCGGTTCAATTTGATTGAACCATGAGCACGATTTTAGGCAAGCTAAGAAGATTCTTCTTAAATCAAAATGGCTCGTTTTCAATTAATTTTAATTTTCTTGCTAAAGAAAAATTATAGAAAACCTAAGTTAGAGTTCTCATCCAGTTGCAGTTAATTACTGTTGTCTTCACCTATGACTACAACCTACTCAAGTCTATCCCCTTTTGTTTACACCACCTACTTCTATGCCTAAGTCAACCTTAATAAATGGACCACCATTGTCCAACTCTACCAAAATGCTGGATGGGGAACTTTCAAAAAGGGCTATTAAGTAGGCTTCAATGGAGTTTTTTATACTTCATGTGAAATATTTTATCTATTTTTTATTAGAGATTCTCTCTTTAGTCCATCGGAGATTTTCTTTTTAATCCTCAATGGAGATTTTCTCTATTTTTCTTTTAAGATTTTCTTCATTGTCCATTAAAGATGTTATCTGCTTCTTGTTGTTTTACGATGATATGTTTGAAGGGAAGTAGTAATACTATGGAGAAATCTAAAGTCTTTTTCCTACTTCCACTATTTTGAATGGCACCAATTACATTCTCTAGTCTCAAAGTAATATGTAGCTTCTTTAAGAGATAAACTTTGGCATTGTATTATTGGTGACATTCAACAACTGATTCAAAAGATCAATGAGGATTTAGAGGATTATTGTGAGTAACTTGAGAACTAAAACAAAAAAAGTCATCAAATTCTTACCTAGTTTTGCATCACTTCTATATTATCTATCCAAACTAAATTTGGGCACTTTAGAATGGCTAAGGAACTTTGGGATTTCCTAACAAATTGGTGCTCTACTTTTAAACTAACTTATTAGTATCAACTCTTATTTAATTTGCATCGCATGCAACAAGAGCTAGAAAAGTTTCTCCATGACTTTCTTTCACAAATGCATGCCAATTGGGATCAAATGTCTCAGTCTAAACCTTGACCATATTATGCCAACAACATTATTAAGTTTGTCACTTGTAGAGAACATATGAGAGGTATGCAATTCTTTAGAGCACCAAATGATGACTTTGAGTTTGTTTGAGCATTTATTCTTTCTTAAGCTGCCTTACCCATCCTTAATATGATTGTGGCTAAAACTATGTCTAAGGAAATACGATTGGGTTTGCTCAAATCCAACATGCTAATATTGTTTTTGGCACTCCATCTTAAGCTCTTAAGGGAAAACAATCTTCATCAGATTAGATCATATACAGGTATTGCTAAAAGTCTAATCATATTCCACTCAACTGTCTAAATCAAAAATTTAAATTTAAATTTTGTCAAAAGACTAACCACTATTTAGATGATTTCCCACAAAATCCTAATCCCAAATCTAGTTGATTTCAAGGTAATCAACATAAATCAAGTTATCAATCTAAACCTACTTTTCATCCTACTATTGTGGCGCTATTCAAGATTCCATCATATAGGACTCTTCCTTCATAGCTATCAAAAATCTTTTCATTAGTGATCTGTTAGATATCTTTAAATAGGTTAAACCTGATCCTAGTCCCTCTACTGCCTTATTTGTTATTTTAAGTAATCACACTTGGTGTTTTGACTCTTTATGTTCCTATCATATGACATTGGATTTTATCATTTTCTCTTCTAAAACTCTTGCTTTTCATGCACCTTCAATACTTATTGTAGTAATAAAGAATTCCTTAATTTTTTTTCTATGGCCTTAAACATGCCAATCATCTATCTTCCCTTTATAGTTGCAAAGAATCTAAAGCTAGTCATCAGTCATTGTAGAGGCCAAGACACCAAATAGCACACCACCTCTGAACTAAACCAGCATCATAAACTCAACCAAATTAGGAGATCCAACTTTTGGAGCTTTGTTAAGGAAAGCCAAAGAAGCTAATAAAGTAAGGTCGCATATGGTCAAGAGTTTCATGTCCTCAATGATCTTGCACTTAGTAATCAAATTACTAAAAATATAAAATTATCATATATGGTTTGGTTTGATACTATTAGCTTAGATTTTAGATTTATAATATAAACCAGTAGCATATAAATATAAAAAGAGTAGTATATACATATAATACTTATAAAATATAATAAAATCTAGAAATAACAATGTCGATCAACCAGAGGGAGGATCATCTAGTCCATCAGAGAATTGTATTAACTGCGACATTCGCACTGCTCATAATGAATGTGCTCTTACTGTCATGTCGGATATCCGCGATCTATGCAAATGATTTTCACCATGTCACATTTGCTTAAATGGATTTGATGCAAAGAAAGAATCCAATATCATGGCCTCCACTGCAATAGATAAACTTTATGATTGCTGAGTACTGATGAACCAAATCATTTTGGTTCATTGATGTTGAGTAGCTTTCAGAAGATATAAGTCAAATAATAATTTCTCCTTCAGCATATGAAATGAAAACAAAACCGAGATATTCTTTTCTTTTGCTATCATGTTTTATTTTTATGAACTTATACTGTAATTTTTGAAAAATACAACACATAGAGGCATTGAAATGGAAGGCTCAAAAATTGAATGGATTGCATTGGACATTAAAAAAAAGTAATATAAAAGTGTAGATGAACCCAATATTCATAGAAGGGTTTCAACATCATGGTTGGAGAAATTCTAGCAATTTATATTTAAATAAAGAAATACTAGATAAATCTTTGCCATGAATTGCCTTTGGATATATTTGGGATAATTGTTAGCCCAGTTATTAGCCTATCTCATATAGCTGTTAGAAAATAACCACTTAAATTTAGATACTTAATCCAAACAACTTGTGTTGTGAATCAAAATTATCTATCTAATTGATTCCTGGCAAGTGCCTTTGCTGAAAGTGTAGTGTCTTATGGCAACGATTTTAGGAATTGAGAAAGTATGCTGCTAATTTCTTGTAATCTCTATTTGCAGCAACCATCAAATCTCAAATAGTCATGGTTAACCTCATCTAATTTCTTGATGATGATTCCAAAAAAAAAAAATGGTAACAAGCTTGAAATCTTTGCATGTGTCCTGCACCATCGACCTTGAGCAAAAACAAAATAATCCTATTGACTTCCTCAGGCTTGCAATAGAATTTGAGACCCATCCGCAATAAGTCAAACAAAACAACATCCCAAAATCTCCAATTGAAGAAGGAATGGTTTGTACCTGGAATCCCATGCTCTTGCTTAAAGGTTAGCTCCGACTTCTCCTCAAACCAACGATCCATTCAACCGTATCAGTCACCATTGATTCCACCTCTTGAGCTCTCTTTGCCTCCATTAAGTCCCTCTCTCCTTGCATTAAGTTCAAGCATCGATGAGTGCACCGTAGTTAGAGGAGATGATGTATACCAGCCATTTTTTATTACCGTAGTTGGAGGAGATGATGTATACCAGCCATTTTTCATTCCGAAACAAAGTCAAAACAGTTGGATGTTGTTCATCGATCACAACCTTTCATGAAATTAAAATACTACATCTATCTGTCGCCATAAATTAAATCATGTCTGACACCTAACATCAAAAATCATATTCTTCAGTCCTAAATTCTAATAATATTGTTTACTGCATGATTTGCTTTGATTTTGAACTTTTTCCGGCTGGAGGCTGCATTCTCACTGTTTCATTCGATAATATTAGTAAAGAAGCTAAAATAGGAGGTGAGAAAAGTTGATAAAGAATCGATACTTAGAACTATACGTCTCGACCCGGGCCCATGGGCCCGTTTCGTTACAAGAAAGCAAGAAGGACAAGCTCCACACCAACTTGGGCCACCACAGCCCAAAAAGGGATCCAATTGGTGCCTTGTCCTTCTTACTTTACTACATATAAACCACTTAACCAACTCACAATTATCCGATGTGGGACAATTGGGAGGGGCATCACAATCTACCCCCTTAACAAAGGCGACGTCCTCGTCGCCAGGGGTAATTGATTACAACCACCAGGCAGGCAGGATTCTAGAGGTGGCTCCCACAGGTTCAAGAGGTGGCTCCCATCCCCCATGGATATAGCACTTTGTCCTGTGTGGCACTTAGCTCCTACACTTCCGACTGGTGCGAGGCTCTGATACCATATTGTAACGACCCGGGCCCACGGGCCCGTTTCGTTACAAGAAAGCAAGACGGACAAGGTCAACACCAACTTGGGCCACCACTAAAGCTGTCACGCCCCAGTCCTAAAATTTGAACTAGGATGATAACCCGCCGCATGCCAGGCATGCAAGACGTCTTGAACTTATCACATAAATCAATATAAAGCAAATTCCATATTCATGATTTATTACAAACCAGAATTATCAGTCTTGGGCTATCTGCCCTACACACAAACAAATCTGAACTAAATCAATGTAATAAAACCAAGTCTTCTTAATAGAAACTCCTTCTATCTCAATTATCCATCTTCATTCCTGAGGCTTTGAAAAACATTATGAGAATTTTATGAGCTCACACTCAATAAGTAAGCCTAATATAATTTCAAAATTTCATTTATCAGGCTATCATTAGGTTCATGTCATCAGATCAATTAGTTTGAAACTTAATTCAATAATAATTACATTGTTTATACTGTCATTATTTTTCTTTATGTGTCCCACGGCCCTACAATACACATCATGTGTAGCCCTCTTAAATATCCCCTAAGAGGAAGGGTCCTGGTACCAGTATCTGTCATCTGTCATGTGATAATCTGTCATGTGATAATGTGATAATCTGTCATATGAGAATCTATCATGTGGGAATCTGTTATGTGATAATCTATCATGTGGGAATCTGTCATGTGATAATCTGTCATATGAGAACCGCGGCGACACATAAAGTTTTACTGTCATTATCATGATTACATATTATCATAGTAATAACATGATTTTGGCCAAATTAACATAATTATATTTAACTGTAATTTCACAGTTCATAAATTAAATAATTAATAAAATTAATACTTGACTTACTTACCACAGTACATGAATTTCACTTGATAACCCAGCTAATTGGACTCCTGGGAACCTACAGAATCATTTTTTATTATTAATTTCTAAAATCTGAATTATAAAATAATTCTTAAACTCTACCCAACCCACTTCACGGGCCCAACTTTGGGCTTGAATATCTCTCAATGTATACACCCAAATAGGGAAATAAAATTATTCCCAGAAACTAGAATCAATCCTGATTCGGGCCATATATTTATTTTGCCATTCTCGGCTCGATACAGGGCCCAAAATGCCGCTCAAATAGAGCTTCTGAACCGGCCCAATAAGCCCAGATTGAAACAGTCCAGCCGGCCCAGCTTCCCCCCTTTCTTTCTTTTCTTTTTTTTTTTATACCGTTGCTCCCCTATTTGTAACAAAACAGGGAGCTGTTCACGCCGGCGGCTAGGGCCGCTGTCGGCCAAAATTAGGAGGCGGCTCGGCCACCGGCGGCCGAGCCAGAGCCGGCCGCCATCGCGGCTGACCCTCCCTTTTCCTTATCTCTCTCCAATTTCAATCTAATTACATCTTCTCTCTGTCTCATCGCGGCGGCTCGAAATCATGCTGGCGACCTTGCCGGCCCAATCTGGGGCGGTCCGGCCTCCGGTGGCCGGGCCAGAGCCGGCCACGGCGCTCCTCTCTTTCTCTCTCCCTAATTTCTCTCTTCTCTCTCACTGTCATCCGTGGCCAAGATTCATGCCGGCGGCACGGCCGGCCACCATGGCTGGCCGGACCTCCACCGGACGCACGCCCGGCGCCGGTGGAGGTCTCCACCCAAGGCTCAGGCCCGGCGAAGTGGCGAGCACACCGTCGAGCCCGAACCAAGGGTCGGACCGCCGGTCGATTGCCATAGATCGCATCTCCCTCCCTCCTCCGCTCTCTTCTCTCTCTCATTGTCCTCCGGCACCCCATCGGACGTCGCCCCCGGTGCCGGTGGGGTTGTCGGTCGGGGCTTAGGCCCGGCGAGGCGGCGGGCACGCCGTCGGGCCTGAACCAGTGCCGGCACATAGTGGAAGGGGGAAGGAGCTGGGTTCTGTAACCCGGCTCCTCCCTGTTCTCCGTTGTTTTCCTTTTTTTTTTAACTTTCTCACTCAATCCTTCTCTCTCTCATGCATGGACAGGGGACTTACCAGAGGCAGGCGCACTGGGAAAGAAACGTCCGCTACGAGGAGATGATGAGAAGGGGCATCTACGTATGATGGGAAGGAGGGTTCCACATCATCTTTTATAGGCATTGCAGAGTCCCCAAATCAAATCAAGGACTCTGTAATTAGATATACTTGAAATTCAAATATCTAGAGTCTATCATCCGATCTTGTAATAACTCTCACGAGCAATTAAGATATACTTGGAATTCAAATATCTAGAGTCTATCATCTGATCTCGTGATAACTCTCACGAGCAATTAACATATACTTGGAATTCAAATATCTGGAGTCTATCATCTGACCTCGTGATAACTCTCACGAGCAGTTGAGAAATCTAGGGGATTACATTCTTCCCTCCTTATAAAAATTTCGACCTTGAATTGATAACTTTTATTAGAAAAAATTAAAGGTCCAAATTTTTGTCCCAAGGACTAACAATCAACTAAAACTAACATTTTTCAATCATTAACTATTTTAAGATACAAATAGTCGTGGATACTTTTCTTTCATTTCTTCCTCCAGTTCCCAAGTAGCCTCCCTTTCAGAATGATTATATGACCCAAGAAAGATACTTGATCCAACCAAAATTTACACTTCTTCAGCTTGGCATAAAGCTTCTTCTCTTGCAGAATCTGTAGCACAATTCTCAGGTGGTCCTCATGCTCCTTATGGCTCTTGGAATATATCTGAATATCATCAATGAAAACCACCACAAACTGATCCAGATATGGTTTAAAAATTCTGTTCGCACTGTTACTTTATTGATTCCCCGGTAATCAAGACTGTCATCCTTTTTCTTAACAAATAGAACTGGAGCATCCAAAGGAGAAGTACTGGGTCTAATAAATCCTCGATCTAGGAGCTCTTGCAGTTGATCCTTCAGTTCTTTTAGCTAAGCCGGGGCCATACGGTAAGGGGCCTTTGATATAGGCCCAGTTCCAGGAACTAGATCAATAGAGAACTCGACTTCCCGATTAGGAGGTAAATTAGTCAAATCCTCAAGAAAGACATCTGAAAATTTTCGAGCTATAGGAATATCCTCCAACTTGGTCTCTTCTTGCTGAAGGTCCTTGACTACAGCAAGAAATCTTTGACCACCACTCATCAAATACTTTCCAGCCTGCATCGCTGATATGAACACTGAGGCTAGGTGTTTATGACCACCAATAAAACTGAATTCAGGCTGGCTTGAAATTTGAAGTTGACAGTCTTCCTGAAGCAGCATGATTGGAGGCCAACTAATCCATTCCAAAGATAACATCGAAGAACTTCAGTGAAAGGACAATGAGGTCAGCATTCAACCTCCTATTTTCCAAGATAATTGGGCAAGATCACAGCCTTTCACGAAATTAAAACACTACATCAATCTGTCGCCATAAATTAAATCATGTCTGACACCTAACATCAAAAATCACATTCTTCAGTCCTAAATTCTAATAATATTGTTTACCACATGTATTGCAGAGACGTATATATCTAAGTATCGATTCTTTATCAACTTTTCTCACCTCCTATTTTTAGCTTCTTTACTAAATATTATCGAATGAAACAGTGAGAATGCAGCCTCCAGCCGGAAAAAGTTCAAAATCAAAGTAAATCATGCAGTAACAAAACCCAACTAGATTAATATTTTAACTGCATGCATACATTTAATAGAACTTTGCCATGTATTTTTGTCATAGAAACAAGAAGAAATTATAAGGTTTATTCACCAAAACAAAGAAAATAAGTACTCATATCCAACATCCGACATGCAGAGGTCATCATTATCTAAGAAATTTTTGTAATGGCTCAAACCAGCTACCATCAAACCACATCCCAGACGTTCCCTGGCTTTTCCTTCACCTTAATTAGTCCGGCTGACATCATCTTCTCCACAACAAGTGTATTAAAATTTAAATTCTATATATATATAACAGGTTAAATTAGTCCTTTTAACCTGTTATACCGTCGAAGATCAGAACGGAGAAAGCGGGGAGAGAGTCGGAGAGAGACCGTTGCCGATGTCGTTACGGCCTAACCGTTCCTCCTCTTCTCTTTGTGACGGGCTCCTCCAAACCCCGCACTACGGAACATAGCCCACATCTCCTTCTCCATCTCCACCACCTCCGCCGCCGGCGGCTTCGCCGGCCAATCCTCCCCTGCCACTTCCACCACCGCCCCGTGGAGCCCAACGGCCTTCTCATCCTCCTCCCAGGCCCCGCCGCCGCCGCCCCCCGGCTTGGTGCCGAGCAGCCCGACCTTCCGCTTCTTGACCACGGCCCGCCGCTTCGTCCCCGCCTTTAGCGCCCGCTGGCAGACAACTGCCGGCAGGCGCACCAACGTGAGCACCATGAGGTTCACCAGCACGCACGGGCAGCAGCAGCACACCGCCGCGCACTCCGCCGCCGTCCCGCCGGCGACCTCCGCTAGCAGGGCCGAGGGCTTCGCAGGCTCTTTCATGATCACCGGCCGCCGGCGGATCGGGGCCGCCGCCCCACGGGCCCCGCCCTCCCGCGTCGTGCAGTGAGTCTTCTCCTTCTCCGTGCTTTCCGACGACTCAAATCCGGCGATGACTCGACATCATCGTCGGAGATGGCAACCGTCGCCGTTTGATTTGATCGAGTGGAAAAAACAAGAAGGGTGATCGTGATTTCGTCGTCAAGAAATCGGGTGCAGGTATGATCGGAGACAAAGGGGTAGCCGTTGGGTTGAGTCGCGCTAAGAGCCGGTATAAAGGCGTGGTTCCGACGGAGAAACGCGCTACCGATTCCGTAGCCGAAGAATCCGATTCGCCCCTTTGGAACCGTTTCGATTCCCAATGGACGCCATTAATATGCAGCAAATGTAAATGTTAAACGTAAATAATCGTGAAGGTAAGAATGTGTTTCAAGTGGAGCGGTTTCTCTCTTACCTTTCTCCAACCATTCTTTAAAAAAAAAAATGATCCCAAACAAAAGCCTAGTTCTTTCAATTGGTTGGAGAAGCATTTGTTGATTTTGTTATCAATAGGAGTTTGATCTTTCTTGGTAAACCCATTACGGTTAGAAATCACTAATAATATATTTTGTCCTTATTCTTAAACCTAATTAATATTATTTTCTCTATAGCTATCTTTCAAATATGCTCTCCAAGATTCTATTAAATTTTCTCTATAGCTATCTTTCAAATATGCTCTCCAAGATTCTATTAAATTAACCCATGTATTGCGCTGATTATTTGTGCTAATTGGTAAGAATTAAAGATAGATGATAGGCCTAAAATCTCTAATGTGAGAGAATGAGAATACATTTATATTAGAAATTGTTAATTTTGTAAAACTTTAACATGTCAACTTTTAATGACATACCATCTTCAAATCAAAAATTGGCAAATTAGATCAGATTATGGGTATCTTTTAATAAGATTCAAGAAAGACTAAAAAAAATAATTATGTCAAACTAGGAATAGCCAATCCTAGTTAATCTTGATCATCTTATTTTATTTTTACTCTTTTTTTACTTTTCTTTTGGAAGCATGTTTATACTGTTCGAATGATGTCAAAATATTCAAAATATAGCTTTATATACCATGTATATTTAAATTTATAAACTATGTTTTTCATTTCTAATCTTATAAATTATTTTCAATTCATTTGACACAATACAAGCAAGGTAGAAATTAGCAACATTGCTTTACCATCAGATTTTCACAACCGCTGCCATAAGATTTTTTTTTTGTAGCAACATTATCTATATTTTAGGTTTCTAGAAGTTTTATATAATTACATACTATCTTACATTGCCATGTGGTTGTATTTCCTAACTAATGCTAAAGGTGGTCTACTGAACAGCATCAAACACCTAGTAGATAGATGGCATTATAAGCATGAGTGCCTGGGATTCAAATGAGTAGAACAATTAGGGTTGTGTGTTAAGAAAGTTTGTCAAAAAGGAAATAAAAAAAATCATACAATAAAAAGAGCAGCATCCTTTAAGCATGATGGGGCATAATCATGTCTACATTGGAAATAATATATCCTCATCAAAAAAGAGTAAAGATTACTAGTGTACCTTTTGAACTTTTAGACTATGCATTTCATTTTCCCCTTTCAAAAAAGCCATTCATTTATCAATTTCTCACAAATTCTGCATTTGTAGAGTATTTACACTCATATGTTTTATATCTTGAACATATAGTTCCATTTATCAAGTAATGCTAAAATGGTACAATAATTTTTTTGAAAAAAAACTATTTGGCATGTGGGACCATTAAGCCTATAATGTTTAAAAACCAAAACAAACAATGACGATTAATATTAAGTTAATTTATCAAGGAAACATGTAACATGCCACAAAAGTAGCCACATATGTCTATGCTTGTCTATGAGTCAAAGTGACCTATTCTTATATATGCCAAGACATTTCTATATTCACATTGTAAGAAAGTAAATTATTTAATTTTATATTATTTGATATTGTTAGATTCTATTGGCAATTAATTGGAATCCTACAAGGGATGCATGGCCTTAAAGCCATGGTTCTAGCACTTGTAGCAATTGGATAACATTAGAAAAGCACATCTCAAAGTTTTTATCCATTTCATTCATCATAGTTGCAAACCATTCAGATATAATAGTACTGTAATTAAGCAAATATGCATATTCTTGTGTCAGAAGATATGGTTATAGTAACTAAAATTATCTTTTCTCATAAGCTTCACCATAACAAGGCACGTCACGATAGGCTCAGCAATGCTATCTCCAAAGCCTGTTTATAAAAGAGGATTCAATCCAAAAGCAAAGAGTCTCTTATCTATCTTTTTCTCTCTTTATCTCTACTCTACTAGTCGTAAGCTTCATAATTTTTTGCTCTTCTCAACTTTCCTCCTTATTGAATAGGCTACAAGGCATGTCGTTGACCTTCATTTCTTTTCATCATTGACTTGAATATTGAAGAGCCTTAGTCATGCAGCTCTCTGCACTCCTCTTACTCTCCTTCTATTCACATAGAAACATCGATCTTTATGTGGAGCATTTTCTTACTAAATCCCTTGACCGATCGCTACTTTAGTTTTATTCTGCATTATCTCTAGCAGCATTTGGGATACCCCAACCAATTTTTGGCACCATCAAAGTGGTAGCATTTGTAGGAGCAAGGTAAAAGTCATGTTAATTGAACTTAGAAAGAAAGCTTTCACCAATTTTTGGTACATCATAATGGCTTCTATCTCTTTTTCTCATTGACTTGAGTCTTGGATGGCCTTAGCTAGGTAGCCTTTAACACCTCTTACATACTCCTTCTATTCTCATATAAACATTAATCTTATTAAAGTGGAGCCTTTCTTTCTAGATTAATTGATGCATCAATTCCTAGCTCTTTATCGATTTCATCATGTTTGCTGGTGTTCAATATTTTTAGCCGATTTCTAATGCCACCACTATTATGTCAAAATTATATTTATCAGGCTTTTTGTTTATTTTTAACGATCCATTCAATCATAAGATATCCTCCATTCATTGAATAAAACAACCAAAGAAATGTCTCACATTTAAGGAATCCAACTAATATGAAAAGGGTAGAGGCACTAAGAAGAGGTTTCAATTTTTTAGCAAGCATAAGAATAAAGTTTGATTCCACAAAAAGAAAGGCAAAGTGGGGAGGGGAGGGGGGGGGGGGGGGGGGGGGGGGGTTGGGTTGGTCATTCAAACATGCTCTTTACAATTTGCAATCATAAGTCATTGATAGAAACTGTGCATAAGATTTGATCTTTTATAAAAAAAAAGAAGTAAAATTATACTCATTTTTATATATTTATGTTAGTATTATTTATCATTTGTATTGCATACATTATATATGCTAGTAATATCTGCTTATTAGCAATTAGAATTGATACGAGGGTATGTGCCAGTTGTATCATCTTCATCTTAGTTGCACCTATACCTCACTCATAGCCATGGCACCATTTATATTAATCATTTAATTTAATTTAATTCAATTCAACTTTTTTTGGAGCAAGCGTTTCTTATAAAAAATATGTAATATCATAAATTTAGTTCTATATTGGATGGAAAAGAATATGTTATGTGCTTATAATTCAAGTCTACTTGCTACCCATTAGCTTTCATTTGAGTTTTTAAATCGAGTCAATAGATGAGCTTGGGGCATTACAAACGGTATCAGAATTGACTCAATGTGAAAGTTGATGGGCAATTTTACCATAGTGTGAAGCTATCCTTGAAACATCGACTCAATCTAGTTAGCTTGTGGCATGCGATGAGAACATCGCATTATAAGGAAAAATATTATGATACTTCAAATATTGGATGGAAAAGAATATGTTACATGCTTATAACTCAATTCCACTTGCTATCCATTAACTTACACTTGAGTTTTTGGGTTGAGGAGGAGATTGTGATACTCCAAATTTAGTTCTACATAAATAAATGTGTTATGTGATTATAACTCAAGTCCACTTGCTACCTATTAACTTTTACTCGAATTTTTGGATTGGATCAATAGGTCTTGTAGCTGGTTAGATTATTATGATTCACTTGTTGCTAGTCGAGATGATATGCCACCTCAAAGTTGGATTTTTTTTTTTGGCTCATTGGCATTTAGAAGCATTTTTCAAAACATATAGTAACAATTAATCCAAGACCTCACAAAAAATATTAATCAAAAAGTATTATTTAAATTTCTTAATTTTATATAATTAAGCATTTAAAATTTTCTTCGTATACAATCAATGTGAAACAATTTTATATAAGCATTTAAAATTTTCTTCGTATACAGTCAATGTGAAACTAAACATTCGTTAGCATAGGCTCTTATAGACCCTTCGATCAAGACTTGGCATTTTTGTTTAGCTAAAAGTCCATACTTAAATTTAATCATAAATATATGGATCCCATATGCTATGGATCCCATATGTCGTGTTCCCAAGTTCACACGGATCGTTGGCTGAGTTAGTTCTGGTATCATTTGTAACTATCTAAAATCTTATCTAAAAAGATTATCTAAAAATATTATTTAGATCTTTTGATCTTCAAAAGATTTTTGAAGACATAGTCAAGGACTAAACAATTTTGTAACGCTTCAAATGCTATTAGATCGTTAGTAGGTCCGTGTCAAGTGAATTCAATAATGCTTTTGTTTAAAAAAGTATTTGCAGATGTGTTTAAAGAACCTCTTTATCTTTTATTATTAATGACAATTTAGTTGGTGTATAACCAAATAATTATTAATTTGAGTAATGACAATTTAGTTGAGTAATGATAATTTAGTTGATATAACCTCTTGTTTTAGTCTTCTATAACCATTCATATTTGTATATTTGTAACTTGAAAGGTTATTGTTGCTGCCAAATTACTTTTGAGGATAGAAATGCTTCATGGGTGGTCAAAGGGACAACATGGACAGCCTCCTTCAGCCGGGAACCTGCAAGAAAAGTTCCGGACCGGTAGTTCCGGTGGGAACCCTTCGACGCTTAAGTCAGCGATTTAGAGAACATGAATCTGAATGAGAGAGTAGAGACGATTTGGAGAACAGAGATCTGAATGAGAGAGTAGAGATTGAGTCCCCTCGTCGTTGTGAGTCGGGGTCTTTATATACCTATTCGGGAGTCCCTCCTACCCTTCAAGGATAATCGTCGGATCATGCCTTCTGCCAAGATCGGCTCCGTTAATGGTAGATGGGTGAATAGCCGCTAAACACATGCCCTGAATATCAACAATTGTCCATAATATTTCGGTAAACACCCATGATCTTAGCAAAAGAGAAACGGGTTGGCGGGCCATGTGGAAATCCTGCGTGAATAGCGATAGTGATAAAGTTAGTTACATGGGCCCCATGGTACAGCCATTGGGGTAGAAGATGACATTTTGAGTTGAAGCCAGGTGTCCCTCACATAGCATTAATTATGGAGTGCTTGCATAGCACTATTCATGTGCAAGGCACTGTTCATGTGCATGACACTCCGAGGGGATGTGCATGACACTCTGAGGGGAATAGGTTGAGGGGCTGAGGCCGTAAGGAAAAAAGCCGAGGCCGAGCCGAAGCTGTTCATGGTTAAAGGAAAAAGCCGAAGCTGTTCATGGCCAAAGGAAAAGCTAACGTGGCAGCCATAAGTGCCTTAATACATGGGAGAGAATAAGGCAATAAATGCCTTAGCAAGTGGATGCTCATGGCCTTTGAGACTATAAATGCTTTAATACGAGAGAGAATAAGGCAATCTTTGAGCAAGTGGATCCTCCTTTGAGGCCATAAATGCTTTAATACAGAGAGAATAAGGCAATAAATACCTTTGAGCAAGTGGATAGAGTTGAGAATAAGACAATAAATGCCTTTGACGAAGTGCCGCCGTTGTGGCCAACGTGGCAGCCATAAATAGAGCAAGTGGATGCACATGACCTTTGAGGCCATAAATGCTTTGGTACGAGAGATGTCATGGTCGAGTGCTGTGGCCAATGTGGCAGCCATAAATGCTCTAATACGGGAGATAATATGGCAATAAATGCCTTAGAGCAAATGGACGCACGTGGCAGTGATGTGGACAACGTGGCAGCCATAAATGCTCTAATACAGAAGAGAATATGGCAATAAATGCCTTAGAGCAAGTAGACAGTAGACGCACGTGGCCTTTGAGGCCACAAATGCTTTGGTGCGAGAGATGTCATGGCCTATGGGAGCCGAGGCCGAGTGCTATGGCCAACGTGGCAGCCATAGATGCTCTAATACGGGAGAGAATATGGCAATAAATGCCTTAGAGCAAATGGACGCACGTGGCCTTTGAGGCCAGCCGAGGCGAGTGCTGTGGCCAACGTGGCAGTCATAAATGCTCTAATACAAGAGAGAATATGACAATAAATGCCTTAGAGCAAGTGGACGACCTTTGAGGCCATAAATGCTTTGGTGCGAGAGATGTCATGGCCGCAGTAGTTATGGGAGCCGAGGTCGATTTAGAAGAGGACGAAGCCGACTTAGCGTCGAGGCGGGATGTCTATGACACTTCATTCTATTAAATTCTTTCAAGTCATTATGATCGTTTCTGTACCATTAAATGCTCTAGATCATTGATTAATGACGGAAGGTGGCCCATTGACTCTAGAAGGTGGCCCACTCACCATCGGACTTGGAGAACCCACGCACGTAATGAGGCCCTTTTTCCCTTGTGCTCTCTTTTCTTCATTATGACGAGACGCTTGTTGCTGCGGAGCAATTTCATGAACAAAATTAAATGCCCATTGCATCCTTCAAAAGAAAGCCGAGTAGACCAACGAGGCCGCCTAGGAATTAAGCCGTCCAAGAAGGCCGCCGAGGATGGCCTCCTAGAAAAATCGCTCTTGAGAGGATGCCATCCAAAGATTGTTGTCTTTATTGCCCATGGGGTCAACTAGTCCCATCAAATGCCCCCCACACTCTTGAGCTTGTGTGCCCCGCGTTAGTTAAGCAAAAGGAGTGTAGGACTTTTTACCTTCGCATCTGTCCTTTCCTATCAACTTCAACTATGATTCCTTCCAGGTGGAAAATCCTTTCCTTTTGCGCTGCCTTATGTAGATGTCTTCACGCTCTTTGAAAACATGCTTTTTGCCTTTTCAAAAAACTTTAAGCAAAGTTTGAGGGTAAGTGGGTTACCCTTGACTGACAACTAGTAATCCTCTCCCTATGCAAAGCCCGAAAGTGGATGCCCATCAACTGTGAGTTGGGGAATCAGTTTCTCCTAACTATGAGTTGACTTTGGGTCTTCTACTTGTCATAAAATTTGGAAGTGGGTGCCCATCAACTGTGAGCTGGGGAGTTGGCCTCTCCCAACTATGAGTTATCTTGGGGCTTCTTGATGGCTGAAAGTGACCAGTAATATGTTGCAGGTATATAATTTAGATAAAGATCTTACTCGATTGGCCATTGACCGTTGAGGCAAGTTAGAGCCGCTGTGAAGCCATTGAGGCTATGATAAAGCTGTTAAAGTTGTAATGAGGCCACAAAGGTAGATGAATGGAGCCGCTGAGGCTGATAGAGCCGCTATGACTGCAATAAAATAGCCTTGGGGGTTTCATGGCCGGCCTGAGTGGTGACCCAAGAGTTGAGAGTCGTCAGGTGCCTTTTTCTTGCACCCATGATCTTTACTGCCGACGTTGGAGTTAGTCTTTGGCCCTTGGTACCGAGCTGGCCTTGGGCTTGGGTGCCGAGGTGAGCTTGGGCTTGTTGAGTGCCGATGGAGCTCGGGCTTGAGTGCCGAGGCGAGCTCGGGCTTGGGTGCTGAGGAGAGCTGGGCTTGAGTGCCGGGGCGAGCTCGGGCTTGTTGAGTGCCGAGTGGAGCTCGGGCTTGAGTGCCGAGGTGAGCTCGGGCTGGGAGCAGAGGCCGAGGCCGAGTGGAAGAGTTGAGGTCGAGGTCGTACAAGGCCGAGGGGGCAGCCGAGTAACGAGGGAAGCTCGGTGCTGGGAGCCAAGGCTGAGGCTGTACGAGCTCGGTGCTGGGAGCTGAGGCCAAGGCCGAGTTGAAGAGCCGAGGTTGAGTGGAAGCTAGTCCAAGGCCGAGGCCGAGGCCGAGGGGGGCTCGGGCGCCTGGTGCCGAGCTGGCCTCGAGCTTAGGTGCCGAGCTGGCCTCAGGCTTTCAGGGCCAACTGGAGTCAGACTTTGGTGCCGAGCTGGCCTCGGGCTTTGGTGCCGATGCGAAGTCGGGCTTTGGTGCCAAGCTGGCCTCGGGCTTAGGTGCCGAGCTGAAGTTGGGCTTGAGTGCCGATGGTACATCGGGTTTGAGTGCCGATCGGAGTCGGGCTTTAGTGCCGATCGTACATCGGGCTTTAGGTGCCGAGCTGGAGTCGGGCTTTAGTGCCGATGGTACATCGAGCTTTGAGTGCCGAGCTAGAGTTGGGCTTTAGTGCCGATGGTACATCGGGCTTTAAGATGCCAACGCGAGATTGGTCTTAAATGCTGATGCAGATTCGGTCTTTCCTGCATGACATTTTCAAGTATCAATGAAAGAAATACTGTTAAGTGTGGTGTACTTAGCTCTTGTAGCACCCTTGTTTCCCTATACTAATTTGGGTACTTTTGTCCGCTGGTGGTCTGCCCCCTATGGAATCAAGATGATTGGAGTGGAGGTGCTGGTGCCCTTGCTTGGGCCTCCCCCGCTTGCCGTCCGTAGGAGAGTAGGCCTCTTGGGCAGCGAGTAGTGGCTCTCTGAGTTTTAAGTTGTTAATGAGCTTGATGATGGTGGATCTCTTGCTGGGGAGATTCCTGGCGAGATGAATGATGGTTGGTTTGAGCAGCGACCAAAGAGCGAGTGGAAGCTTTTGCTTGCTATTGTGTGGTCACGAGATGTTGCTTCTGAACTTTTGGATAGCCACCGTCAATGCTTGGATTTGTAGGGTGAGGGTGGGAAGGAGTCGTCTGGGACATGCATGGCACCATGCGGGAGGCTATCCGAGGCTGAGCAGAAGACGGAGGTCTTTTGAGGCCGATAGGAGCTAGCGATGGAGGTGGGAGTTGCCCGAGAGCCGTCGGGTCGGTCCGGGGCCATGGGAGAAACCGGAAGAAGAGGGCCATGGCCGATGAAGTCGGGGCCGGGGCATGAGTCTGCATGGGATGCCTGGAAGCAGTGGAGCTGGGGGCTGTTCGGGACTCAGTCGGAAATGTCCATGGCTTTGTGCGAAGGAGGGTCTCAGGACCTATGCTGGCAGCAGAGGCCGAGGGGCCGAGCCGACGCTGGATTCGAGAACGTGGAAGTTGGCCAAAGAAGGGGATGCAGACCCCACTCTGTGGAGTCCGAACGATGGTTGCCAAGGGGGAGTCAGCGCGGGTCCGGAGGCACTGCCGGCTGCCTGAGAGGTTGAGCATAGTCGGGAGATTGGGACAATCATCCGGAGGCAGCTTGGAGGGAGCAGGAGGCTGGAGTTTGGACTCGATATGCTCCTGAGCTTGGTTCATGGAGACGGGAGCAGGGATGGAGCTGTCCATGGAATTCGGAGGTGGCTGGAGGATGGATCTGAGAGCTTCTGGAGGCAGCCGGGACAAGGCAGAGAAGCAGGGGCGATGGACTCAAAACAAGCCTTCTCCATCCTTTTCTGATATTGGATCGGGGAAGTATGGAGTCGAGAGAAAGCTGGGTGGCTGGGACGAAGCTGGGAGATGGGACCAAGAGGAAAATGGGTGGCTGGGACGAAGTTGGGAGACGGGGCTGAGGGAGTCCAGCCGCCTGGGAGCAGACAGGTGTCGGGATGGATCCAAGGCACCTGGGAGCAGGAGGTGGGGATGGAGCTACGAGTCCCCATGATGGCATCGACCTCATGGCCGAGCTTGGCCTAGAGACCAGCTCTGTTATGGCCCATTCAGCCAATAGCGTCATGGTCTCCATGCCCTAGGAGACCATCTCCCAGGGAGAGCAGCACGCCCATGAATTCAGGAACAGAGAGCTGGTTACGTGGAGTTGGCCTTGGACGACTGGGAACAGCCAGAAAGAAACCCGGAAGCCGAAGCCCGTGGAGAGGACCGGGATTCGTCGAGAGTGACCAAAGGTGAGGAGCTGGGAGCAGCCGGCACGAAGGCAGGCTCACGGACCTTCGGAGGTGGAACAGTTGGGATGAGTTCATCGTGCCCCTCGTGCTGATAGCCTTTCGCTTGCTTTTTTCTAAGAGACGATGGAGGGGCCTGAGGCTGTAGCAGAGGAGCCGAGAGGCAGCCTCCATAGCGAATGAAACTGGAGCTCCTCTCTGTCCCTCCCTCGGTGCTAGATCGGAGAGAGATCGAGGGAGTCCCACACAAACTGGTTAGAGATGGGACTGAGAGCTGGTTGCTAGGACGATGTTACAGGTGACATCAAAGGTGCCAGAAGTCGGGTCGATACAGGGAGGGAAACAAAAGCTTTCCCCAACGTGGGACTAGGACCAGCCTTGACCTGGCCCAACCCCCTCCTCAGATTCCCTTGGTTACCTTTTGAGTTGGGATGTGGACCAGAGAAGGATAGCAATCCTCATGTCAGCTAACATGAACATGCCTTGCTCCTGTGGTGTAATGCCACAATGTCAAGCCCGATGAGTCGATGAAATCATGCTGGGAGACGTCCTGGTGTTTGGCAAAACCAAGAATCGGAAGACATGGCCTTGGATGGACATCACCATGTGCCAGGTTGCAAGAGGGGAGAGAGGGTATCAGAGTGCATTACTCTCTCGAAAAGTGGCCCCTCGGTATTTGCTAACGGTTCAAGGACGGGAGCGGCCGAGGGGGGCTCGGTGCTGAGGCCGAGTGGAAGCTAATCCGAGATCGAGGGAAGCAGCCGAAGCCGAGTGCTGAGGGGAGCAGTCTGAAGCCGAGTGGGAGTTAAGGTTGAAGATTTGGAGTCGGGACAGCCGGGAGGCAGAAGCTTTCGCCTGCTAGTCCCGAGGAGGAGAAGCTGATTCGCTGAGGCCAAGCCTAGATGTTGTCGTTATTGCCCATGGGGTCAAGTGGCCTCATCAAATGCCCCCACACTCCTGTTGCTCAGCTCGTTGAAGGTGCCCCCCAGCATAATTGGTGAAAGCTTCTTGGATCTGGGGTTATCACCATCTTTATGATCCACCATTTTGATTAGAGGGGGATGAGGATCTGCAAACTAGCATCGCTGATCCCTCCTACCTGGCGCGCCAATCTGTTGCTACCAAATCACTTTTAAGGAACGTCAGGCAATAGAAATGCTTCATGGGCCGTTAGAGGGACGACATGGACCGCCTCCTTCAGCCAGGAACCTACAAGAAAAGTCTCGAACTGGTGGTTTCGGTGGGGACCCTTCGACGATCAAGTCAGTGATTTGGAGAACAAGGATCTGAATGAGAGAGTAGAGATTGAGTTCCCCTCCTTGTGAGTCGGGGTCTTTATATACCTGTTTGGGAGTCCCTCTTACCCTTCGAGGATAATCGTTGGATCATGCCTTCCGCCAAGATCTGCTCCGTTAATGGTAGGTGGGCGAATAGCCGCTAAATGCATGCCCTGAATATCGACAACTGTCCATAATATTTGGTAACCATCCGTGATCTTGGCAAAAGAGAAATGGATTGGCGGGCCATGTGGAAATCCTGCATTAACAGCGATAAGTGATAAAGTTAGTCACGTGGGCCCCATGGTGTAGCCATTGGGGCAGAAGATGACAGAAGATGACGTTTGGAGTTGAAGCCAGTGTTCCTGGCAGAGCATTAATTATGGAGTGCTTGCATAGCACTATTCACGTGCAAGGCACTGTATTCATGCATGACACTGTTCACAGCCGAGGGGAATAGGCCTGAGGCCGAAGGAAAAAGCTGAAGCCAAAGCTATTCATGCAGAAGGAAAAAGGCGAGGGGGCTAACGTGGCAGCTATAAATGCCTTAATACATGGGAGAGAATAAGGTAATAAATGCCTTGGAGGAAGTGAACTTTGAGTAAATGCCTTTGAGCAAGTGGATGCACGTTGCCTCGGTAGCTATAGAGGCCGCCAATGTGGCAGCCATAAATGCTCTAATACGAAAGAGAATATGGCAATAAATGCGTGGATGTGCCTTTGAGGCCATAAATGCTGTGGCAGCCATAAATGCTCTAATACGGGAGAGAATATGGAAATAAATGCCTTAGAGCAAGTGGTCAATAAATGCTTTGGTAAGAGATGGCCCTGTACAGCCATAAATGCCGCTGGTAGAGAGGGCTGTCGTCGCAGTGCCATAAATGAGGCCCTGTGGCCCGACGCTGAGGGCCGAAGTGCGGTGCTGTGGCCAACGTGGCAGCCATAAATGCTCTAATACGGGAGAGAATATGGAAATAAATACCTTAGAGCAAGTGGATGCACGTGGCCTTTGCCCATAAATGCTTTGGTAAGAGATGTCGTGGCGCAGTAGCCGTGAGGGCGTGGCCAAGGCATGCATAGGGCGAGAGATGTCGTGGCGCAGTAGCTGTGGGAGCCGAGGCGGTGCTGAGGCCGATCGAAAGTGCTGTGGCCAATACGAGAGATGCCAAGTGCGTCTTTGAGGTCATAAATGCTTTGGTGCGAGAGATGTCATGGCCGCGCGAGTGTCGCGGTCGAGAATGATGGCCGATCGAGTGCTGTGCCCCCAAGTGCTGTGGCCAACGTGGCAGCCATAAATGCTCTAATACGGGAGAGAATATGACAATAAATGCCTTAGAGCAAGTGCCTTTGAGGTCATAAATGCTTTGGTGCGAGAGATGTCATGGCCGCGGTAGCTATGGGACCCGAGGCTGATAGCCATATGGGACCCGAGGCTGACGCTGAAGCGTCGACGTGCTGAGGCGAGATGTCCGTGATACTCTATTCCATTAAATTCTCTCTAAGTCATTATGACCATTTCTGCACCATTAAATGCTCTAGCCCATTGACTCGGACATTAATGACGGAAAGTGGCCTTAAGAGAACCCATCGGACATTAATGACGGAAGGTGGCCCCACTTAACGAGGCCCTTTTCCCTTGTGCTCTCTTTTCTTCATTATGACTTGCAGTCAGGAGCCCATTGCATCATTCAAAAGAAAGCCGAGTAGACCAGCGAGGCCGCTTAGGAATTAAGCCGTTCAAGAAGCCGCCGAGGATAGCCTCTTAAAAAAATCATCTGGAAATTGCTCTGAGAGGATGCCATCTAAAGATTATTGTCTTTATTGCCTATCGGTCAACTGGCCCCATCAGTTGCAATTTAGTTGGTGTAACTATCTTCTATAATCATTCATATTTGTAACTGAATGGTTATTAACTTGAGTAATGGTAATTCATATTTGTAAGTTGAATAATAATTCTTGTAATAATAACCATTTATATAACTTGAATGGTTATTAACTTGAATAATGACAATTTTAGTTATGTTTGTGATAACGATAGGCCGAGCTATATAAAGAATAACTCTATATAGATCCAAAAATAGATCACAAACATATCAAATCATCAAAAAGTTCTTGTTTTTATTAGTGCGTGCAAACTCTTTTTCAATCAACAAAAAGTTCTTGGTTTCTTGGTTTTATTAGTGCGTGCAAACTTTCTTTTCATTAGTGCGTGAAAACTCAATCAAAGCTTGTCGCATGCGATGGTTTAGCCATCTCGCATGCGATAGCCATCCAAGCAAGCCGAAACATTTGGCATTGGAATCGCATGAGTAGATTGACCCTCATGCTAAACCAATGTACATGTTTTAGCCTTCTTCTAACTCGTAACGAAATGTATATATATATATATATATATATAATGATCTCAGTCGTGGCAACACAGTCTATTTGTCTTGTGGTAAGATTAGATTCACTGGCTTCCATCAATTACATGCTTCAATGCCACAAACGATTCCATTTATAGACCGTTATGATCAAAGTTACATCCCATTCTTTGTTGGCGTCTATTAAGTAATATTCCCTGTTGTGGTTGAGAAGGAACACTCTCTTGTTATTCTCGAAATTTGGCCACAGGTACGGACTTAGGATTTTAGCATGAAAGGATGAGGAGCTTAAGAAGAAGAAGAAGAGGAAGGAGTTGAGGAGGATTTAGGCTCTATTTGGTTTTGGGAAACGTTTTCTTTTTATTTTTTATTTTATGATTTCTAAAAATATATTTAATAAATAAAAATAAAAATATTTTTTATTTTCTATTTTCATTATAAATAATATTTTTTAAATAATAAATAAAAAAATTAAAGAAATATACCATCAACTTCTACGATACAATAATATAATGTAATGTTATGTACTATATATATTATAAATTATAATACAATATATGATATATAATAATATTACAATCTTGTAATGTTATATTATCTAATAATATAAAATATTGTTATTACATTAATATTAAAATATATATATATTATATTATTAATATTAATGTAATAACAATATTTTATATATTATATTATTTATATTATTATATATTACTAATATATAAAATATAAAGTCAAGTCAAGTTAGGGTTAGGTATGATCTAATCCAATCGGACCCATTTACACCTATAATTATAATTAATAATAGGCTAATCAAATGATCAAATTATTTGCAACAAATGACTCCATAAATGGAATTCACAATTTTAAAATTATGTGCATCTTACACTATCTCTAGGATATTTATCAACTATCAAAATGGTTATAGATCTGATATACAATCTGCTTATATATATATCTACCTTAGCCAAATTTGCACCATCTGCAGTGGTAATTCTCTTTGGTTTCTCTCCATAAAATTATAATAAATTAAGTAAATCGATCTCTTAAAAGATTGATAAGCATGAAGAAAAGATAAACATAATAGAATTGATAGGTCAAATTGACTCCAATAAATGATACAATAATTGTATTCATAAATGAAAAAATATATAATTGTCAAAATATAAGTTAAGAAACAAATCCTTGCTTTGTTTTATTGGATGAAAATTAGTATACGAAATAGAGATCTCCAAGAAAGTGAGAAAAAAAAAACCTTCATTTGCCTAGAGGTTTCAAATGGTCAACAGAAAAAATAACTTTTTATATAAAGCTACTTTCCAAGTCCATATATGTAGTGACTACTTGCGATGAATATGGAAAGGCTACTTCCATGGGCTAAAAAGTTGACTAAAATTTTTAAATTATCCTTGAGCTTCTAAATAAAATAAAATAAAATAATTTTTAATCAAAATTTTATATATTATAATTAATTTATGATAATATGATAATATTATATAATCTTATAATATTGCATTATATTATATTAATATGATAATAACATCAAAGTATATTTTATATTTAACAATTTTATAAGGATAGCTTGAGCCAACTAAACTTGCATCTTATGTTTAGGAACCTATACGGTATTCTTTACTCATTTTTCATGAAACTATTGATGAATCAAAAATTGAATCACTCGAGAAAGTATACTTCCTAAGCTTCCTTCCAATAGCTTATTTAACATGCCAACACCATTTTTCTATGAATCCACCTTTTAGAAATTCATTATTTTAAGGTATACACTTCCCAAGAGCTTATTCCATAGGCATTTATCTTCTCATTTTTCAAACAAGGCCTATATAAATTGTCAAAGCTATTGGGAGCATGATCGATGGGCAAGTTAATCAAACATGTTTGTTGCAATATTTTCATGTGGATTGAGATATTGATTGTCATTGATATTGGGCATGCATCAATATGATATTTTTGACAACTCAATTCATATTATCTTAGCCAATATAAATTAATGTACTCCAAAGTACTAGCCAATGCAGTATAAGATACTAGTCAATATTTTTTAATCAATCATTTATGATTTTAATTAATTTTGGTTATTAAATATTTAAATTAGAGGATAAAAATATTAATCACTTTCCAATTAATCGATCTTTTGAGATCTCATCTTTCTATTCTTGGCTTGATTTTTCATCTTGGTGGTAGAGATAAAAAAATATAAAATCTTATCCATCTTATTTTCAGCCTCTAGCAGGATAGCTAAAATCTTTCAATTCTAAGCTTTCAGTGTGAAAAATATAATATTTTTTTTAGCTCTAAAATTAATATATCTCAAATTTTGCTAATTACTTTGCTTTTCCATTTAACTTTTTTATTTTTTTGAAAAATCATCTAAGGGGTTGGAGATCCCAGTAAAACTCCTACCTATTCCTAGACTGAGAAAGGTATTGATCAAAATTTTAAATTGAACTAGGATAGGAGCATCTTGGCTTTTCTATCCTTGCAGAAAAATGAGATCATGATACTGGTAAGAGTCTAAAATCTATTTATAGAAAAAAAAAAAAAGAAATGAAGGAAAGAAGAATAAATAAAGAAAAGAAAGAAATTAATAGAGAAAAAAAGAAATAAAGAAAATAAAGGAGAAAAAAAAAAGAATAATAGAAAGAAGGAAGAAGAAAAAAGATAGAAGGAAAGAAAAAAAAAGAGAGAAATAAAGAAAAACATAAAAACAATAGGAAAGAAATAAGCCAAAGCAGAGGAGAGTGAAGGAGATAATTATCAGAGCACATAAAAAAAAAAAAGATAGAAAAAAATAACAAACCTAACTCAAATGACGATAGCACCCAATTCCCAGGACAATTGAGAAGGAAACTGAGCACCATTCCAGCGATAGCGCCCCTTCAGGACAAGGATGTTTGCTTCCAGTTCTAAACTTGGGAAGCGTTTTCCCCAGCGTTTGATAACAACTTGTGCGAAAGAGTACGGAAGGGAAAAAAATAAATAAAAGGAATTAATCAAGGAGGAGATGGTTGACTGATTCTTCACATTCTTCCAAGTTTCAATCGTTAAAATTTATTTTCCTCTCATGACGGTCCACTGGTCTTAAGATAGCAGTACAACAATAATATTAACTGCTGCAATACCAAAGCTAATTTTGAAGCCTTGCTTTGGGTCTACATATTTCTATTATGCAGTAATATAAAATAATAATATAGTAGTAGTAGAGAGAACACAAAAACGTTCCTTTCAACATTAGGTGCAACTGGGATTGGTGCAAGCCTACCCATGAACGAAAGAAAGGCATATATAATTAAATAAATACATGACGACCAGGATTATTTCTGAGGTCTTTTTCTAATTCATATACAACAGGCGCAGAGCTCACTTCACAATGAGACAGAGAAATCCTTCCTTCATGGCTGGAACCTGCGCCTCCTCCTATACTTATCGTTATCGGACGACGGCTCCATCACGTCGGCAGCAAACCTCACTTTCTTCTTTGCCCCGTTCCTCACGCGTTCTGTCAAATATTAATTTTCAACATTAGTGTTGCGTTGACGAAGGAAAGAAAAGTGCAGGGATTTGAAGTTTCTTCACCTACTACCAGTCTACCACTAGGAACAATTAAAGCTAGGAAAGGATATTACACAAGGAAAAAAAATTAAGAGTTGTGAGATAACACCAACAAAATCAATTCATAAACTGATACAAGAAACAATAGAGGAGGAGGAGGGATTCAAGAACCAAAAGGATGAAACTGAAGAAAAGAAAAAAAAATTAAAAATTTAAAACGAATCGATTCCATATATACCTAGTTCTTCAACCTTCTTCATGAATTCTGACACCAGGCGCTTGTGAACTTGAAGGGATAAGAGCACCACGCTGCTCGAAACCGCGAAGACCGCCACCAATCCAATGCAACTACAACTTGCCATCTGACTCTCTCTTCCACTTTGTTGATCTCTTATTTCTTGGCCATATTCTGCGACACACAAGATCTGGACTGAGGAGGGAAGGAGGAGGAAGAGAAAGAAGGAGAAAGAGAGGCTGTTCGATCTTTAAAAGAAACGAGAGGATCCGTTTCGATGCCCTTCGGGCGGTTGACATGGGCCGAACCGTCGTTTTATTCGATACTTTTATTTAACGGCAACGAAGTCCGCTCGTTCTCTATCTCACGCGTTCCTTTTTGACCTGAGATCCAAACATTAAGTAGGTGAGGGTGCAACCATAGTTGTCAGATCGGACATCGACCGGCCAAGGGCTCAGGTCATTGGGTTACTGGGGTTCAACCATCATATCACTGATTACATTAATTATTTTAATATAAAAATATATCTATATTAATAAAAAATAATTTTTAATAAAAAATTAAGATTAACATGATAATAAACTTTATCATCCAATGCCATAAAAAACTTCAAATTATAATCATATAAACACATTAAACTAATAATTCAAAAGTGATATATATATATATATATGTATAACAGTCTTTTAAAATTTAAATATAAAAAGTCTCTCTATCGCATCACAAAGAATCAAAATATATTATAGACGGCAAGAAACAAACCCCTTCCCCAAAATCAAATGACCAGAGGAGACAAAAGAGCGGAGGCTGCAACTTGAAACTCAAAAATCAATGAAGGTCAAAGAATTTGAAACGGCATTAACAAATCTGTGACCCCATTCGATTCAGGCTAGGTTAATCGGTTCAAGGATGAATCAAACGGGTTGATCGGGTTATTCCAGATGTCTTACGCATCCGATTTTATGTTAGAATTAGACTGGCTTGGCCTTCAAGTTCCAGTTCAATCGGTCCAACCGATCGATTTGGTCTGGTTCCAATAACTATGGGTGCAACCCCCTCCTTCCAAGTGCTAATTGCAATAGGGTTGTGCAGTGCTTTGCCCAGTTATTGCAATTGTAATGAATTGTATTAGGGTGATATTTCTAAAAAAATTATGCAAATGAGCTGGCATATTTGAGTTATACTAAAATTAGTTTGGATGAGTTGGGTTTGCTGAGGTTGAGTCCAAGTTTCATGCAGGTTTAGCAGAGGAGTTTGGAGAATCTAATAGATGCTATAACAACTGCAAAGTCATGTACCTTATTGATGGCATCCAACGAGTAATACTTTATTAGTTCAATTTGATGATACCTGATCACCTCGAGCTGATGTCCTTGAGTGTTAGTGGATATTTCGTAAATTTAGCAAGGCAGCTTTGCCTCCGCATCAAGATCTGCAAGAAGTCCTGAGGGCCGGATAGTCCGGTGGGGACCCTCCAATGCTCAAGTTAGTGATCAGAATCACAGTCGTGAACTTGAAGAAGCTCTAGAGAGACTTAAAAAGATGAGAAAACTCTCTAAGTATCTGAGTATTCATACCTTGGCCAGGGGTCCCTTTTACCCATTTTATTGATACTTGGAGTCTTTGAAACGTGCTTAGAAAGCTTGGAATCTTATGATGAGCCATGACTCCGTGAATGGAATGTCAGAATTAGTGGGATTTATTCCATCTGAACTGGGTGATTGATACTTTGTGGCAGATGATGACTTTTTGGACTCATTTGATCAGAGTCATTAAAGCTTCATGATGGACGATGACTTTTTAGGCCCATCTGATCCGGGTCATTAAAGCTTTATGATGGATGATGACTTTTTAGGCCCATATGATCCTGATCATTAAAGCTTTATGATGGACGATGACTTTTTAGGCATATGCCAGAACTAGTAGAGCTTGTCTTATTAGACACCTATGAGCCAAAGACCGGGACCGCTTAGGAGCTAGGGCCGTCTCTAAGACCGGGGCTGCTTAGGAGCTAGGGCCGCCTGAGAACTGGGGCCTAGGAGCTGGAGCCGCTTGAGAACTGAGGCTGCTTAGGAGCTAGGGCCGCCTAGGACTGAGGCTGCTTAGGAGCTGGGGCCGCCTGAGAACTGGAGCCACCTAGGAGCTCAGGCCGCCTACAACTGGGGCTGCCTGAGAACTAGGGCCGCCCAAGAGTTGGGGCTGCCAACAACTGGGGCCGCCTACGTCCTATCGGCTCTCACCATCAGGTAATTTTGGCCATTAATTTATACATGGCTCTTATTAGCCACATCATATGCCCCTTCTCTCTTGATTCTTGGCGCTCACGTGCGTAGCACTTGCCAAGATAAAGGAGCGCAAAATCTTCCGCTTTTGTTGGGCCTTGCGCGCCATAAATTAGTGGAGGCAAGCACGTGCCTTCAAGGAGGTAAAGTCCCCTCGATGTCTTCCCATCATTTAAGGAATGATACCAGAAGTGATATGGTTTGCGGGAAGATTGAGAAAAATACTCCTCGATCAAAAAAAAGGTGGGGCACCATTATTGGATTGTTCTTATCCATGTCCCATCATTGGGCGTAGATCGCTCTCCTCAAGCATCATCGAGGTGTTGTATCTCGGTTAGCGAATAGTTTTTGGACAACTGAACGTTGCCTCCACTTATGAATCTCCACATGGCACTACAGTGGGCGGAACGTTTCAAAAATTATGCAAAAAGATCGTTTTGCCTGTCTTTTCAAGCCTTTCACGTCTCCAATACCCTCTCTGTGCCTTCTTCGCCTTCTGAGTCCCGAGTTCTTGCTTCTTTCAGGTCAGTCCCTTTAACCTTCTTTGTTCTTTTCTTTTCTTTCCATGGATCATAGTTTCAGTAGGAAAGGTAAGAGCCCCATGGTCAAACCCTTCAAGGATGAGATCCTCTGGGCATGGTGCCGGGCTCCTGGTGGTATTTTCATCCGTGACCGCCTAGCGGCTGCGGCCCAAGCACCACCCAGAGTCTCTCCTCCACCCCTGAGCCATCCGGTGTCTCCTTCGGCTACCATTTTTGAGTATGCCAGTCTGGAGGGGATAGTCTTCACCATGTCTTCTCAAGATATAAAGAGCCTTAGGGCTCAGTACGGGATACCCGATAGCGTCTATCTTTCTGCCCCCTGTCCCGGTGATAAGGTAACCTCCAGCTAGTCTGGTGGGGTTTCCTGTATGAGGAATTTTTTAGGAGTGAGCTTCGTCTTTCCTTCCATTTTTTTTCCTCAATCTCTTAGATACGTATGACATTGTCCCGATGCAATTAACTCTGAACCCCATTCAGATTATCTATACCTTTATTGCACTCTGCCATTTTCATGGTATCTCTGCCCGAGTTTCCTTATTTTGGGCTTTGTACAAACTTCATAATTCTAATAAAAATGGGTGGTGGAGCTTCGCTTCCAGGCCCAAAAGAGCCCTCAAACTCAACCTGCCTTCCAAAATCAAGGGATGAAAGTCTCAATTTTTCTATGCCAATATGGATGGAGTGAGAATGGGTTGGGGAATTCCCAACATCAGTCCTAATAAAAACTTGATTATCAATGAGGAGGATCGAGAAGTCTTCGACTCGTTGATGTCTTCTGACATTCCTCCCTGCCGAGAGTTATTATCGAAGAGCAACCTCTGTGAGGCCAATATAGCGCCGGCATCACCACCACTAGTGCCCGGTGAGCGCCACACTCTCTAGTCTTTTTTTTTCTTACTCTAATTTCTGATCCTTTGTGTAGCGATGAAGTTCTCTCCTGAGCACTTGATGGTGGGCATCCGGAGAAGGAGAGAGGCCGCCGGAGATACGGCAAGGGCAGCACCCAAGAGGCTTCGTCGAGAAGAACATGGCGAGTCATCCCGGCCCTCCATGGCTCCCTTCGAGGCCGCATCGGCAAGAGAGCCTCACTGAGAAGAATGAAGCGGGTCATCCCAGCCCCCAATGGCTCCCTCCGAGGCCACACCAGTGGGAGGGCCGAGAAGGGAGAGTCCCCCGATTGAGGTTCTAGTAACAGGGCCCTCTCCTATTGAAGCTAAGGCAAGGCCCTCGAGGGATGAGCACTCGGCTACTATTGAGCTCAGGGGTGAAGCTACACCAGAGGCAAGAAGCGGGGCGCCTCCCATTGTGAATGTTGAGGATGATGCTCCACCAGCCACCTAGCCGATGCTGGAAGGAGGAACACCTCCCACCAATGCCCCAAGGAGCCAACCATCTCAGGTGACAGCGATGCACCGCAGTCGGCTGGCAGAGCGTGTATTGAGCCGTTCCAGCCTTCCAAATTTTTAGGCCAAGCTTTGTAGTCAACCGATTGCCGATGCCCTCGATACTCTCTTTACCATCGCCCTTCATCTTTATGTTGAATTTGATCTGAGCTTCTAACCAATTGGCTCATACAGATGTCCAACGGCCTATTCATCCTTCGGGATACCTGCATTGGAACCGCCAAAAACTATGGGCATGCTCAGAAGGAGTTGACCACTGCTCAGACCCGGGCAAACAGCTTGGCCAAGGAGTTGGCTGAAGTCAAGACTCGAGAGGCAAAGGTGGCCAGTGAGCTCCGGGTCATTCAGGAAAATAGCCGCTTCTCGAATGCTCGGGTCGAGGAGGATGAGAGGAAGGCTAGAGTCACCGAAGTTAAATTGGCAGAGGCCATGACGAGGCTTACACCGTCTGAGGAGAAGTTGGATGATGTTCTCCTCAAGTTAAGCCATATCGAGGAGAGGGCTGACAAGGCCAAGTTCAAGGCCCAGATGGCTGCGGAGAAGCTGGCTCTTGTGAAGGCGGATGCTTGAGTCGCCTGGGAAAGGATGATTTCCACCAAGGCTCAAGCCCGAGAGGTGACAGAGAAGTCGATCGCCGCCAAAGCCCAAGCTGCAGAGAAGATGGCTGCCGCTGAAGCCCAAGGTCAGAAGGCCATGGAGCACTACAAAGGCTCCACCGATTTTACCGCGAGTTGAGTGAGGTGGCCATCGATGCCTTTCTCCATGGCTTCGAGAAGTGTAAGGAGAAGGTTTTTTGGATCTTAAGCGGCCTCGATCGCATTTAGCTTGGGGATGAAGAGGAGGATCCGGAGAGTGGCGGCGATGAAGATGGACTGGGACCCCCCGAGCCTTAGAACTCATTTTCTTTTCCTTTTTGACATTTTTGTAATCCGACTAGAGTCGGTCTTTTTGTATAATACTAAAATTGGATTAATGAAAGAAAAATTTTGTTCAAGGATAATGGACTTAGCTTTTCGTAGCGCTTTAGTCTCTTGGTGATTATGTCTTGACTTTAGCTTTTAGACTTAACTAGATACGCCTCCGATCTCATTGGCATATCTTGAGAGTCACTGATTCCATAGGGACACTTAGGCCTACCTCTGCCTTTTGAGCATTTGCTGAAGTACTCCTTGGATGCTAATACCAGTCATAGGTCCTTCAATGGTCATTTGAAACTACCTTAAGGATTTCTTGGTCGGCCTGAGAGTTAACTCGAGGCCACTGGGACCATAGGTCTTAAACCGCCTCAGGGGTTTCTCGGTCGGCCCGGGGGCATCCTTATGATTGCGGGACTACCGAGAGCCTTTTGAAACTACATCAGGGGTTTCTTCAGCCAGCCTAAGAGTTGAGTTGGAGCTGCCGAAGTCATAGGTCTTGAACCGCCTTGGAGGTTTTTTGGCCGGCCCGGAGGTGTCCTTATGATTGCGGGGCAACTGAAAGCTTTTAAAACTACCTCGAGGGTTTCTTCGGTTGGCCCGAGAGTTGACTCCGGGCCACTGGGACCATTCATCTTGAACCACCTCGGGGGCTTCTCGGTCGGCCTGGGGGTATCCTTATGATCGCAGGGCTACTGAGAGAGCCTTTTAAAACTACCTTGGGGGTTTCTTCGATCGGCTCGGGAGTTAACTTGGGGCCATCGAAGTCATAGGTCTTGAACTACCTTGTAGGTTTCTCGGCCGGCCCGGGGGTGTCCTTATGATCGCTAGGCCGCTGAGAGCCTTTTGAAACTACCTTGGGGTTTCTTCGATCGGCCCGGGAGTTGACTCGGAGATGCTAGGACCATAGGTCTTGAACCACCTCGAGGGTTGCTCGGCCTACCCGAGGGTGTCCTTATAATTGCAGGACCGTCGAGAGCCTTTTGAAACTACCTTGGGGGTTTCTTTGATCGTCCGGGAGTTGACTAAGGGTCGTCGGAGTCATAGGTCTTGAACTGCCTCGGGGGTTTCTCGATCGGCCCGGGATGTTCTTATGATCGCTGGGCCACTGAAAGCCTTTTGAAACTACTTCGAGGGTTTCTTCAGCCAGCCTGGGAGTTGACTTGGGGCCATCGGGACCATAGGTCTTGAATCACCTTGAAGGTTTCTTGGCTGGCCCGGGGTTTCCTTACGATCACGGGGCCGCCGAGAGCCTTTTGAAACTATCTCGGGGTTTCTTTGGCTGGCCCGGGAGTTGACTCGGGGCCGTCAAAGTCATAGCTCTTGAATTGCCTCAAGGGTTTCTCGACCGGCCCAAGGGTGTCCTTATGATAGCGGGGCTGTTGAGAGCCTTTTGAAACTATGGAATTTTCTGAGCCAAATAGAAAGATAAAATTTAAGACTTTTCATATATTCATCGGCTGAATACACTTACTATTGATAATACCGACGAAGGTTATCCACATTCCAAGTGCGTGGGATTGGACGCCCATCGAGCTTCTCGATTCAACATGCTCCTCGATGAATAGAATTTTCTGACCCGAATAGAAAGTTAAAATTTAAGACTCTTTATATATTCATCGGCTGAATACACTCACTATTGATAATACCGGTAAAGATTATCCGCATTCCAAGTGCATGGGATTGGCCATCCATCGAGCTCCTTGATTTGATATGCTCCTCGATGAAGTGCTTTGGTAACCCAGTATGGCCCCTCTCAATTTAGAGATAGCTTGCCTCCTTCGATTGGCTTAGATACTTTGACCCTTCTGAGGATTAGATCTCCAGAGCGGAATGTCTTGAGGTGGACCCGAGTGTTGTAATATTTTGCTGCTCGCTAGCAAAAATAGCCATCTTGAGTCGTGCCTGGTCCCGCATCTCATCAATGAAGTCGAGGCCGACCCTTAGTTGATGAGGATTGTCTTCTTCATTGTATGATTCCATTCGGGGTCTTGGAAGGCCGATCTTCACTGGGATGACCGCTTCAGATCTGAAGACAAGACTGAAAGGAGTTTCTCTTGTGGGGATCCTTGGAGTCGTATGATACGCCCATGGAACACTTGGGAGTTTCTCTATCTATTTGCCTTTAAACTCATCTAGTTAGGTTTTGAGTTCCTAAAGGATGGTCCGATTCATAACTTCTGCTTCTCCATTGGATTGTGGATGTCTAACAAAAGTGAATCGGTGGCAGATACCCAGCTTGGTGCAAAAAGTCTTGAATGCAGCATTATCAAATTGGTGACCATTGTCGATGATGATAGTGTGAGGTAGCCCAAAATGGCAGATAATAGACTTCTAGAAGATTATCCTTACTTTGCTCTCGGTGATTTTGGCTAACACCTTGACCTTAATCCATTTGGTGAAGTAATCGATGGTGACAAGTAAGAACCTCCATTGGCCTGAAGCTGAGGGGAATGGTCCAAGAATATCCATTCCCCATTGAGCGAAGGGCCATGGAGCAAAGAGTGGGCTCAGTTGAGAGGCTGACTATTGTTGGACATTAGAATATTGCTGGTAGCTGTCGCACTTCTGGACTAATTCAGTAGCATCCTTTCATATGGTGAGCCAATAATATCCCTGGTGGAGAGCCTTGTACGCGATTTGCCCCCCAGATGGTTCCCACATATGCCTTCATGGATCTCTCTGAGGATGTAATTGGCATCTACGAGACCAACACATTTGAGGAGGAGATAAGAGAAGGACTTCTTATATAATTGCCCATTCAGTAGTACAAACTTGGAAGCCCTCCACTTGAGTAGCCTAGCCTCCACGTGATCAGCGGGGAGAGTACCATCAGTGAGGTAGTATATGTAGGCATCCATCCATGTTGACTCCTATATAACTGGTAGAACTTCTTCCACTGCATCAATACTTGAAGTTTTTAGGTGTTCAACATATGTTCTTCCCAAGGTATTGTCCGTTGAAGTGGCTAGCTGCGACAAGGTATTGGCTCTGGCGTTTTCACCTCTAGAAATATAACTAATAGTGAAATGAGCCAATGAAGAGGTTAGTGACTTGACCTTATTCAGATGTTGAGACATAATGGAGTCTCGAGCCTCATACTCTTTAGTAATTTGTCCAGAGATGAGCTGGGAGTCGGTAAAGGGCATGAGGTGCTTTACTTCAAACTCCTGCGTGAGCTTAATTCTGGCCAAGAAGGCCTCATACTCGGCTTGGTTATTTGTAGCTTTGAAGAGAAACTAGAGAGTGTACTCCAGCACTATGCCCTCCAGATTTGCAAGAACAAAATCAGCTCCACTTCCTTAAGAATTAGAAGCGCCATCAACATGAAGGATCCATGCTTCCGCCGCTCCCTCACTAGCGTTCGAATATGCCATTGGAAAATCTTTAGGTTGCTCCTTAGTCTAGGTGCATTCCATCAGAAAGTCCACTAGCACCTGGGACTTTAGGGCAGATCGGGATTGAAATGAAAGATCGAATTCTTCCAATTTGATTGCCCATTTAGCCAGTCGATCAGAAGTGTCAGAACGAGCCAGAATAGCTCAAAGGGACTGGTCCATGACCACCACGATCGGATGGGCTTGAAAATATGGCCTGAGACACTAAGCAAAAATGATTAATGCAAAAATGATCTTTTCAGTTTTAGAGTACCTGACCTCCGCATCATAGAGCACTTTGCTGGTATAGTAGATAGGTTTTTGTACTCCGATGGGGTCGAGGTATACTAGAACGGAGCTAACTGCCTCTAGGAAGATAGCAAGATAAAGAAAGAGCCTTTCTCTCTCCTTTGGCTTTGATAATAATGGTGGCGTAGACAAAAACTCCTTCAGCTCCTCGAAGGCTTTCTAGCAGCTCTCCATCCACTCGAAGCTATTTGCCTTGTGTAGAGCTTTAAAGAAGGATAAGCACCTTTCAGCTGATCTCGACAGGAACCGGCTTAGAGCGACCACTCTTTCGGTGAGCCGCTGCATATCTTTTTTATTGACTAACTACCTCATGTCAAGAATGGTTTATATCTTCTCGAGTTTGCTTCAATCCTCCGCTGGGTCACCAACAAGCTCAGAATTTTTTTAGCTGTGACCTCAAATGCACACTTGTGAGGGTTAAGCTTCATTTGATAGTGCTGGAGGTTATTGAATGCTTCTTCTAAGTCAGCAACATTGTTAGTGATACAGGTGCTCTTGGTTAGCATATCATCCACATACACCTCCATGTTGCACCCAATCTGATCTTTAAAGACCTTATTCATCAATCTCTGGTAAGTGGCCCATGCGTTTTTCAACCCAAAGGATATTATCTTGTAACAATAGATGCCTTTTTTGGTGATGAGAGAGATATTTTCTTCATTTGTCGAGTGTATCTTTATTTGATTGTATCCGAAGAAAGCATCCATAAAGCTGAGGAGCTCATAGCTAGAAGTAGAGTCCACTAATTGGTCAATTCATGGTAGCGAAAAGCTGTCCTTAGGACATGCTTTATTAAGTTGCCGAGTTAGCCCGAAGTTAATCCTAGGAACCTAAACATCTAAGGATCAAAACAAGGAGCCCAGATTAACCAACTAAGTGCCATTCATACATTAGGATATGAGAAATAAATAGATAACAAGGTGGGTGCATATGAAGAAGAAGAATTAGAAGTCCCACAACTTGAACAACTTATTGAGCTGGATCAGCCTGAAACACCTGAGGCATCAGAGTCTGATGTAATGCCCAACCCACTAGCTGAGCCCATGCTAGCATGAATGAACCAAAAATTAGGGTTATAGCATCATTCCCAAATAAACTTAAGCCCAACCAAAATTCAGCCCAATTTGATAAGATTTTGGAGGTCTTTAAGCAAGTTAGAGTGAACATCCCCTTATTGGACATGATCCAACAAGTCTCAACCTATGCCAAATTTCTTAAGGATTTATGTACCAAAAAGAAGACCACCAATGTGCCCAAGAGAGCCTTTCTTTCTGGCAGCCAGTGTGATCTCTTACCTGTCAAATCACATGCCGATGAAATACAGAGATCCAGTGCCACCCACTATTTCATGTATTATGGGGAACACCCTCATAAATAGGGCTCTATTAGACTTAGGGGTGAGTATTAATATATTACCATACTCTGTATATGAGCAACTAGGGTTAGGAAAACTAAAGTCTACGGGAATAACCCTACAACTTGCAAATAACTTTTTGAAAGTACCCAAGGGAATAGTAGAGGATGTGTTGATCAAAGTTGGTGACTTTATCTACCCAGTGGGCTTTGTGATTTTAGAAACTGAACCAGTGACAAACCCAAAGAGCCACATTCCAGTAATTTTAGATAGACTATTTTTAGCTACAGCTAATGCCCTAATTAATTACCAAAATAAATTAATGAAACTTTCCTTTGGAAATATGTCAATTGATCTTAATATTTTTAATCATATCAATACACATCAAATGAGTGACTCAAATTATGTTCAGGACACTATTTATGATCCAATACCCTAGTGATGAAGAGCTTAACCTAGAAAACTGCATGAACCAAGATGGGGAGCAAATGAATGAGGTTGCTATAATTGATGAAAAATCAAGATGGAAACCTCCAACTGAACCACTAGAGAAAGTACCTGAACCATTACCCAAACCATCAATAAGGAAGCATCCAAATTAGAACCGAAATCACTTCCCAGGCACTTCAAATATGCATACCTAGGTCCATCAGAAATCCTACTTATGATTAATTCAGCCAACCTATACTCCTCATAAGAAGAAAAACTATTGAATAATAATAAAGAAGCATTAGGATGGACAATGGCTAACATAAAAGGGATTAACCCCACGATTGTTCAATATAGGATTCACTTAAGGGAGAAAATCAAGCTTATAAGAGACCCCCAAAGAAAACTTAAACCAACAATGAAGGAAGTAGTAAGGAAAGAGATCATCAAACTTCTTGACAATGGTAATTAAAGTGAGCAATGACGTCTGGCTAAAGATGTTAAACTTAACGCTTTTTGGGAGACAACCTAAAATTTTTATTTTCTGACTTTATTTTAGTGATTCTTATTTTTAAGAATAAGAGACTACTCCGCATGGTCACTCCTAACATTACACGAGGCATATCTCATCCAGATGATATTTCTTCTCATTTTATTCTTTCTTACTCCATTGAGAATAATGAAAATTAAGTTGGGGGGTAAGAAAAGCCTTTTTCAAAAATATTTTAAAAACACCTTGGCAATTTTTAAAATTTTAAATTTTTTTAAATCATGTGCCATGAAAAAATTCTTGAGCAAAATCGACTAGGAAAAAGGTAATAGAGTTAGAAAGTATTAGCTAATTAATGTAGTGAGCAAAGGAGTAGACTAGCTGGTCAGAATTTTAGAGGTCTACTTAGGTCATCTAAAGGCTATTAGCACTTTCATTGTACATGCATACTGACGAGGTAAACTAGGTATTAGTTGTAAGGTCAATTAAAGATTCAATTATTACTGAAAATTAGTAATTGATATATAGCCCAACGAGAGAAACCTGAATTTGATGAAAGAGCTACCTGCCTGATAAAAAAATAAAATAAATAAAATAAAAAAGGGGCAAGTCTAAACATTGGTTTTTCACCGAGTAATCGGACACCTTCGCCTAAGTGTTGTTGCTCGTGTCAAAAAGTGGACAGTGTAAAGATATCATAATAAATAAATAAATAAATAAATAAATAATAAAATAATAATATATATATATCAGACAGTGTGAAAGCTACCTTAGCTCATGTACTTAATTTGAGGGTCTATAAAAAATTGACCAAAGTAAGTGATAAGCGAAGATACCATTGTTCCTTATAAGCTAATACTAAAATGCTAAGTTATCCATCACAAACATAAGTGCTGTAGATTTATAGATAAACTTTAAGAAAGTTTATGATAGTTTTGACTGTGAAATTTACTTCAAAAACTTAATACTTAGTTAGTGATACTGGCTAGCTTCGTTCAACCTTAAGCCTAGATTTAATTTTGCAAAAGAAAATCTTAGTGACATGATTTTATTTTAATTACGTTACTAAGGGACTAGCAATGATTAAGTTCGGGGATGTGATAAGTCTATTTATTATTCTAATTTAACCATTAAAATAAATATTAATTACTTTAAATTTATTAAAAATTGATACTCTTTATGGATGTTTGAAGAAAAGAAGCCTATAGATGAAAATATCTAGATTTTGGGAGTCCAACGATGCAGACGACATTCAAATCAGGACTCTATTTATCTGAAAAGGAAGAAAGAGATGATTTCACCTGATTCTCGGTGTAAACTAAGGCAAGTGATGTAAAACGGATGGCTAAGGAGTTTTCTCACAATATCTGAATGATTTTGAACCTGATTGACTCCAACTTTGATTGGAAGGAAGCCCTAGATAAGTTCTATAAAAGGAGAACCTCATGCAGTAGTCAGAGGGAGAGTTTTCTTCAAAGTTATTTTTAATTTTCTTTTATTTAAATCATTGTATTTAAGCTTGAAAGAGGAAAATCATGGAGGTGATGCTGGCAGCAGCAATGCATAGCTAAACTCCTTCGACTTGGAATGATGATGAAGCATATAACCAGGTTATATTTTACTTTTTGTTATTGATTTTTATGCAATAAAAACATACTCTTCTTTCATATATCTTTCAAGTTATTTTTCTGATCGAGATTTTGATCTGGCATACATAGCCTGGACCCTCTATCGATGTACCATGATCTTAGAATATGTTACATGCCTAAGAGAGACAGATCATAGTATGATATTTAGACCTCTAACTTTGTAAATAATTAAATAGTTTATAATCTAAGAGGACGTGTCGTGATCTTCTAATACGGTATGTGCGTGACAAGAGATAAATTATTCTAACCTTGAATTTGCATAAATTATTGCTAGTGCAACATAAAGAAAAGAAGATAAAACCTGTTTGTATGGTGGATTCGGATTCCTGGGTTGCTTCTCCTACTATTTTAATTTTATTAATTACTTAGTTATTATCTTTTAATAACCGCTATTCTTAATATAATTCTCTACAGATAAATTTTCTTTTTTTTAAAAAAAATAATTATCCTTAATCTCCGAGGATATGATCCTAATTCATCACTAGCTATAGTAGTGAGTAGGTTTTATTTTCGACCGCCAACGATAGCAATCAACCCGTTGGGTACCATCAGACGCGATTGTGCAGGAGTTTCGCCATGGTGGTGCACCCAATGATATCAAGGCTGTAAGCTTAGCCCACTGGTTCTATATGTTCCAGTTTGCTGACCATGGAGCCAAAGAGCTTGTTCTGGGTAGGCCGTGGGTTGCCAACGGCTAGCTGATCGCGGTGGAGGATTAGAGAGTAGAGTTCGTGCTAGCAGACGATGCCATTGTCTCTGCTCTCCTATGGATACGCTTGCCCAACCTCTCAATTGAGTTTTGAGTTGATGAAATCCTACAGTCCATCCTTTCTGTAGCTGGACAGTTTATCTTCTCCGATTCATTCACCAAAGAAAAGAGGAGAGGAGGGTTTGCTCAAGCATGTGTTCAGGTAGATCTGAACAAGCCCCTCCATCCTGGGGCTAGAATCCGGGGAAGTTGTTCCCCGTTCTAGCAGCAATTCTCCTATGAACACCTAGAGGGAATCTGCGGCCACTATGGTACTATCCATTCGAATGGTCCCTGCTCCTCTGTTCAAGGGAAGGAACCAAGTTTGTCCCCTAGATGGCTGCTCTCCGGCGATGGAGCCCCCCTTAGGACCAAGATTTGAGCCCCAAGAAGTCAGTTTAGGCTAGTATTGTTGCCTCCCTTGCTTTGCCGGATGGGTGGAAAACCCCTAGGAAGATTGCCCACCAACAGTCTGGGAGGAGCCCCCTTGCTGGCCGAAACCCTGCTCCTACGGTGGTATTGCTGGATTAGAGGCTTGAGAAGATGAAGCAAGCCGGTTGACCTTGCTGGTGTTGCCCAGGCTGAGAACATGCCACAGTGCTCTCTGAATATAAATATAAATATATATGTACATGTATGTGTATATATATATATATATATATATATATATATACAACAAATTGAATGCTTGATGATCTTTGGGCCAAGAATCTAATTGTTGTGCAGAATATAAGTTTTTAAGCGATTAATGCATTGTTTTTCATAATTACTCCCATGGTTCTGCTGGAGCCATGTGTTGTAGTTTGACTTAATTGATTAACTTTTTCTTTATAGAGTTCCGTTTATTTTTAATATATTATTAGTTGGTTGTGTTTATTCATCTACGACCAAGATGATGGCCTTATTATCAAATGTCATAATACAATAATGGTTTGAAGTATCATGCGTTAAATGGTTACGTTCCCTCAAACTATTTGAAAAGAAAAAGAAAAAAAAAAAGCTTCGTTGTTGATTTTAAGAGTTGATTGTCGGACGTCTATTGGTCAGTATTGTGAACCGTTGCTGCTGCTGATGTAATCATTTTGGGCCACTCAAAACTTGTACTTAATAATCTCAAATGATCAGCCAGCCTCTCTCTCTCTCTCTCTAAGAGCAGCAACTAGGATAATCTCAAATGGCCATCCAGAATCTCTCTCCTAGAGCAGGAGCAGCAACCCTAGGGATTATGGAGGTGGTCGTGATCACCTCAGAGAGATCCTCCAATATTTAGCCCAAATAAATACTTAATAAGGTGTCTACTGGGCTTCCTTCGAGAGATTCTCCAATTTTTGAATATGCTTCCTTCCTTAAGCTCCATCAAATACGTATTAAGGTGTCAACAAGTCATGGAATTCCTGAACATGAGGTCAGAAGGTTCAATAGGAAGCTTTTGTATGGTTTAAAGAGACTCAGTATTTCTTCGATAACATCTCCACCAAAGGAGGAGCTTGCCTCATGTCCAAAGTACCTACTGAAGTCTTGATGAAAATAAAATAGGACAAAGGAGATTAAGATACAGCCCTCTTAGGCAAACACTGACCGTTGGATATGCCAACCGAAATAAGCTCAGCCTTTTCTAGCCTTCAGATGAGACTTCTTTACATCCCAATTCAAAGAATAGAAAAAAATATCAAATCTATATATAAAGGCCCTAATAATTCCTCTTAAAGCCCTTGAAATAGCTTTTCGAAAACCTTGTTTAGTTTTTAAAAAATTAATAATTAAAATCTGACACATGTATCCGCTCTGAACACCCACTGGTGGTGGCATATGGCAATCAAAACCCTACCCAACAAGTTTCATTTCCTTTGAAGTTAGAAGCAAAGTAAAGATTCCTTGTAATTCTGTTCGTTAAGGCAAGAAAGCAAACATCAGTGCCAAACAGTTCCTAAATCAACAGCATAGATTTCGTAGTAATGCCACTAATTCCTTACCGTATTGGCTTCCAGTTTTATGACTATGACCAAATCATTGCTATGAAGTCATCTGGGTAGAGTAGAGACCATAAAATCTGATGCATCTTCGCCCGTTCCTGATTCACTTATATTTCTTGCAGGCAGCTAACAATCACGCCTCATGCTATACACTGATATTAATCAAAATGGGCATCTGCGGAGCATAAACATTTGCTCATAAAGGGCACCAATGATGTAAAAAACAAAACTATTGACACCCACTATCTTCTGTTACACAACCTTATGATGTTTCAATTCTTCTCAACTCATCTAAGCCTTTTTCCAACTACATAGGCTTGGCAACATTATGATGTTTCAACGATAAGTAAATGATTGAAAAGATATGGTGATTATCCCCCAATGAATCCGAGCTGATGAAATATTAAAGCCAGTATAAGCATCACAAGCGCAAGGATCATGCCAGGCCTTCCTAAAAGCCAGTTCTTCGTCTTCTTTACAGTTGCAACCCCTCGCTGGGCCCATTCTGCCCACCGCATCTGAAAAAAGGCATCATAAAATAGATATCAACTAAACAAATCAAAGTTTCAAATGGACATGTTTCATAAGTTCATAAAAACGTTAACTCTAACTCACAATTCAGATGAACGTAAGGTTAGCCACACGTCCTTTATTTTATGGTCCAACTCTTTGCTAGTTAAGAAAAGTTCTAAATTCCATAATGGCGATTAAAACACCACTATTGATGAACTCATAAAGATCCAGTTCTAACCTAAGCAGAAACAGGTATTATTAAATTAAGTGAAACATTGAGTTTGGTCTCAGTCAACATCCAAAACAACCAATTTAAAGATTAACTATTTTCTTATAAGATCTAAGAGGAATTAAAGGATACAAAAAGGCAAAGGATATGGAGGTCCAAACATAAGTCGGATTGATTAAACCTATTTGAACACAATCTTGCATGCTTTTTGGTATCTGCTGATCTGATTTTGGAAACAACACTCATCTCCCTTTAACTACTAGGAGGCTTTTTCTCTTTCTATTCCTTTCTTTTCTTTTCCTTTCCTTTTTTTTTTCTTTTCTTTTGAGCAAACTATGGGGGCAATTGAGGTAGTGTTTTTTACAGCTGAGGATACCTTACATAGACCTCCTATTGCCACCAACCACCAAGGTTTAAAGTCATCCACATGCAAGCGTCTGCTCTAAAATGGAAAGAGATTAATATTACCATAACTTGAGCTATTTAAACCTCAACGGCTCTTAAGCCTATCTTAAAATGGTTGTGTGGGGAGAAGCCTTCTAGACAGAAATGGATATCCATACTTCTAGTAGTTGATAAGCTGCTTAAATCATTAGTGCCCGTGCCATCCAATCAAAATTATCCAAAGAAAAATATGTATAGATGATTAAAAAAAAGCTGAATCTCTGCATGACAATAAAAAAAGAAAGGGCATATGTTGGATGAAGGGTGAAAGAGAAGGGGAGAGATGCAACAACTAAAACATATGAGATAGTTGTTAACGGGAAAATCTAGTGGGGATGATTCGAAAGGAGTGAAGCTTTTAACACTGAAGTCTAGGATGGCTCAAGGAAAAAAAAAGAAAAGAAAAAAAAAGAAAAAGAGAAAAGATGCTCATATTGTATAGATAGGAGGGTGAAATATGTTGGAATCACATTTTGATATTGATGGTTTCATTGTGCATGGCTTTGCTAGTTTTTGAAGACCTGGTTAGTCTTTTGCCATTTTAGGATTTCATTTGCATTAATATTCTCTTTCAGAAGTTTTTTCTAATAGCTGTTCAGGTATTTTTAATCCAAAGGCTGATATTGATCTAACCCTATAACTTCTTGGGACTTATTTGGTACATAATTTATCCTAATCAGCATGTTCGTGGAAAGCTGCTCAAGAAGTGTTGGGAGGAGGGGGGAGGGCAACCTATTTTGGATGCAGAGAAAAGGACAGCAAGAAACATAGGAGAAAATAAAAAAAAGAGAAAGCAAAAAAAAGAAAAAATAAGATAAAATATAAGAAAAAAAAGAAAAAGAAGAAAATGAAAATAACAATTAGTTATCTGAGTAAACAAACCTACTCCCTATCTTTCTTCCCATTATCCTGTCTTATATTCCGTATGTAGCAATAAGGTCATAGGAAAAATGTTCTGTATGGTTCGACTTCTAAATTCAGTTCAAGGTGATTCATAGTTTGGGGCTCCCTAGTCTCCCTAACCAGTACATCACTAGTTTGATACAGAACACGCCATATCAACTTGTATTGATCCAATAGCGAAATAATACCAATTTTTGGTACGATGAACCTTGTTTTATACTAAGCAATTCTTAGGTGATTCAACACCCTAATGCTTTTAAGATTCATGCTCCCATGCATGCTCTCGTTTCAAGTAAAGAAAGGTCTAAATATGGAAAGATCAATGCATAAATCATTAGAAAGATGAAGCTAAGATTCATATGAGGGCTTCTGTGCATGCATGTGCATGTCTATTTATCTGTCTTTCTATTTTTCACATGCAACTCAATAAATATGAGGACTTCTGTGTATATGTGCATGTCTATTTATTTGTCTTTCTATTTTTCATATGCAACTCAATAAATATGAGGCTTCTGTGTATATGTGCATATCTATTTATCTGTCTTTCTATTTTTCATGTACAATTCAATAAGGATTATTTACACATCTGTCCCCTTTTTTCTTCCAATTTCAAACTAACCATCATTTCTTCTAAAAAGACATATGGCACCAGATTTTAAGTGTCTTAGAAAAAATACTCTCTTTTCATTAACAAATTACTAACTGTATGGCCCTAAGATTTTTTATAGTAATAACTCAAGGTAGATTAGACAGATAAGCCATTCCCCACTATCATTTCCATTTAAAGAGGGTGATCAATGAAGGGTATAATCATTTTTAAACAAAAAGAGATCAACCAGATTAGTCATTAGTTGAACAACCAGGGGTTTCTGTCCTATTCACCAAAAAAGGGGAAATATATGTACTTTTACAAGAAAAGAGAACAATATTGAAATCGGGTTGGAAAAGGGGGGACTGGCATGACAAATCCCTAAAATAAGAATATTTCATGTGCCCCCCAAGTTGTTTTGTTGAAATAATATAAAAGATATCAGAGAAATTAAAGATGCAAGTGAAATTTTAAAGCATATAAGATTCAGCACCTGCCCCCAACCCTGCTTTCACACATTCAGGCATCAATAATGTTAACTGATATGCAATTTGTTTCTTAAGCAATTAATTGGTGAAATCATGGCTTGTGGTCAAATTTTCCTTGACATATTAAGATGTGATGAAAATCCAGAAGAACAAATCAGTAAAGGAGAAAGATGATGACAAAATTATTTTTCACTCTAAGGATTGAATTACAACCAAGAGTTTAGAAGGTAAAGAAGTGTAACAACAACTGAAATATAAAGAAAGATGTAGAAGGTAGTCAACGTAGCCACTTATGTAGCTGCACATGCACATGCACATGCGCCTCCTGGCTACCCATCTTAGGGCCTAGGCCACCTTGTATGTGGATGGGCCACACTGTGGGAGACTTAAGTGGCCTGCATAAGCCCAAGCCGCAGATAAGTGGTCCCTTGGCTCCTTTACTCCTCCGTATTCACTTTTTTTCTAATTTTTCTAAATATTTACTGCATTATTTCTAAATTTCTTATTTTTTATCTACTTCAATGAATTTACTTATTTTTAAATAGTTTGTTTAGTTTTTCTATTTTATCTGAATATTTACTGCGTTATTTCTAAATTTCATATTTTTTTATCTACTTCAATGCATTTACTTATGTTTAAATAGTTTGTTTTTACTACATAAGTTCCATTTTATGAATCTACTATTATAAACAGCCTGGGTGCTTGTTAAGCAGCTACATACGGCTTAGACACTATATGTCACCTCAACCATCCATGTATCCTGGCTGCATTTTGAAACCTTGTTTTCCAAAACGATAAACATAAAAAAAAATGTCAACAAAATTTGCATACCATCCTATCCAAGTCCTCTGGTGATAATGATGACATGGCTTGTTGAGCTTTTGCTGCCTTTTCCTTTGATAGCTTCATCCCAAATTGTTCGCTCATATTTGCCATCATTTCTGGGCTCATATTCTTCATCATAGAAGTAAACATCTGCCAATTGATGATCTTAAAAGGATAAGAAAACACAGAATTTGAAGGAATAGATGCCTGATGGCCAACTTGAGGAATAAAACAAGTGAAAATCGCCAAACCTGCTGCATGGCTGGATCTTTCAGTGAATTTCTTATGTTCTCCTGCAAATCAGCCATTGATGTTGGGATACTAGAAGATGATTGACCTATTCTTGAATTGAGAAACTCATCAGAAGCATTGCTGCTCACACAGTGATCCTCCATAGAAGAACTACCTGCAACATCTGATGATTGCAGGCAACTTTCTGATCTTTGGGCACGACCTTCAGTTGTTGCTGTTGGCAAAGGTGTACCATTTACATTTAATGAAGCAGCAGCCTAGAGCATCTTCTGCAGCTCCTCCGGAGACATTTTGTCAATGGTATTCGATGCCATCTTAACCATTTCAGGTGTCAGTTCTGGAAAATTTGAACCTGGTCTTCTACCATCTGGGCCTTGTCCATGCAAGGAAGAAGCTACTTGGAACACTTTCTGAAGCTCTTCGGGCTTCATGCTCCTAATCATTTCTGTGGCTGTTCTAACCATGTCAGGTGACATTCCCCGCACACCCTGAGCTGCCAGAGTATCAGGATCGGCATTCGAGACATAATTTTGGAATAACCTGGAGGGTTATAAACAAATAAAAAACTGAAAAGACTCAGCAAAATAGGTGCACGGAAACACACACATGCATATTGGTCAATGCAAAATTTTGTATATTAAATCATGTAATTTTGATAAATGATCATATAAAGAAAAAGCACATTTGTTAAGGCTCAGGCACTGTAATTATCCAATTTATCCATTGGAAACACACTGATTGTTTGTGAAACAGAACAATACCTATTAAAAGATATAAGCAAATAAAAGATGCTAAAATTACACCTCACTTTAGTTATATAGTAGCACACATATTTTTTAGTGAAGCGGAAGTGGAAGAGTCTCCACTATTTTTCATTCTACAAGAACTATTGCTGCAAGTAAATTATGTGTCTATAAAATAGGTGAAAATTTGCATATAAAATTAATTTAGTACAGATATACCTGACAGTTTCAGAATCATCTTTGAAGCCTTGTAACAACTCAGAATCATCAGGGAAACCAGGATAAGACCCATTCACTTTTGAAGAGCTCCCACCAGCTTCAACTGGCTTGGTCACAGAATACTCCACTGATGCACTTCTATGACTTTCTGATGGCATGGGTCGGGTCTCCTCTTCCACTATCTCTTCAATAACCAAACCTGCAAAACAAAACAGGCAAAACCAACAACAAAAACTGAACATAGATATTTACAGTAACTAGTTGAAAATGATCCATTTCAAGAAAAAAACACCAACCTAGATATGATTTGGAAATGAAAAGAAATTAAATGAAACTTACCTGGTGACACGTTCCTATCCCCACCTTCCTTCATCAATTTTTCATTGGCATCTCTGCATTAATTAGAAAATACCCATGAAACACATTTCTATAGATGAATTACTGGACTTCCCATACCTCCAAAATATGAAAATCCCGTGTTTTGTATTACCTTAGGACATCAGCTATAGTTTCATCTTCAGGGGAAATTGCATGAGCCTCCTTCAAATCAGAGACAGCAGCCTAATACATATTTCAGTTATTAAAACTCTATTCAGTAAGAATACCTTTAATAAAATATCTTTTACACATGAAGCTAGTTAACTTACTAGAAAACCAAAATGTCAATAAGTGCAATAGTAAATGATAAATTATAACTCACTTCTAACTTTCCAAGTTCCCTAAATGCTTGACCCCTGCGATAAAGAGCTTTTACATTCTTTGAGTCATATGCCAAAACCTGTAATTAAAACAAGTCTCAAATGCACAAAAAGTAAGCTGATGACAATTTGTTAAAGAAGATATTTTCATATATTATAACTCAAGTTAAATGCCAAATTTTACAGTGTAATCCTAGTTCAGGAACTCAAACAAGTAGTTGCATGAAAAATCAAGAGAAAAGCTGATTAAAGGATAGTAAAAGAGAATGAGGAGTTACTATGTTGAAAGGAATCAGGCACTGGTCAACTCCACATGATGGAATCAAAGCATGGACCAGAATCACAATAGATGGGAGCATTCACTTAATTAAGGGCTGGCCTGTCCAGTTCATTTTGATCTGGACATAAGTTTTGACGTGCACAAATTAAGCATGCATGAATTACTGCTTCAATTAGGCTGCTTTGATTAATTATGTATTCTCATTTTTTTAAGAAAAGCCATTTTCTAGACATAACTTACACAAGAAATTCTTTTATTGCTGCATAATGTATGCATAATATCTATGAAGATGTAATATACATACCTATGCATTAGGGTCTGCAGGCATGGGTGTGCCGCGGAGAAATGTGTGTGTGTGTGTGTGTACGCTATACATATGTGTGAATGAAATTATAGAGAAAGAAGTTTAGGGTAGGGGGGAGGGGGGCGCACAGAAGAACAAAAAAATTGATTGAGCATACTTCTGACCCTTCCTTAATGCAGTCCTCAAATTGCCTTGTTTTCAGGTAACATGACATTATAATAAGAGAAAATTGCAACTGGAGAGTTCTATCCTGGGATGATGGGATTCCTTTTAAGTTGTCTTTTGCCTAATAATACGAAATAGTCAATAAATTATTATTACCTGAAGATGATAAAATTTTAAAGAGTAGATAGGGAAAAAACTGACATTATAATGTAACACAAAAGAAACTATAAACATACAAGCAAGTATTTTTTAGCTGCATCATGATATTGCCCATGGCTATGAAGCTCATTCCCCTGAAATAAGAAAAGCATACTTGATTAAAAAAAGATTAATTCTGAAGCTATGACCAAATAAGAACAAATGGATTATCAGAATGAGAAGACATAAATAAAGCAGTCAACAAATACTCATTTTAAAGCAATGGTCAGGGCCAACAAATAATGCAACAAGAAACAAGATAAATCATAAACAGATCAGCTTGAAACATGCTATTTTGAATTCACTTAAGCAACTTTTTCTTCTTCAACAAACATGGTGGTATCCAAACCTTGAATCCACATTCATCCCTCGATTAACTTTATAGATGAGAAGTACAAAACAGCATAAGGATTTTAGCAGTAAAAAACTAGAAAACACATAAAATGGTTGGAGAAAATAACTTCAAAAAAATGAAAGCTGCATTTTGGAATGTCCATAAATGTGTGGTCAACTTAAATATTCAAAAGGATTCAGTCTATGGAGGAGACAAGCAGGCAAAAGTTTTCTGCGCACAGCCAGACAGGAACAATTAACATTGTGTATGATACAACAGCTACATAATTGATATTATATCGAGCTTGGTAAGAGGGAAATAGGTGAAAAAGAGAAGAAAGGGTTCAAGTTTCCTTCCATGGAAAGAAATGTTCAAATATTAAGGTGTTAACATACATGGTAAGAAAAATGAAATTAAAAAAGAAGTTAATTTTACTTTTGAAAGAGAAACTTTAATCTTACTTTTGATACTAAAGGTTTTTGGCTGAAAACTAAAAACTCCAATTTTCCCTAATATCTAGAGCAAGACTTTCTGAATTTTTTTCTTACCATTTTACCAAACCAAATTGAAGCAAAACTATGTTCCCCAGGAAAAATAAAGTGTTCCGCAATATTTTGCTTGTAACTAAGAAAGATACTAGGTGACAGCAAACAAGTCCAGTTTGACGTAAGTAGAAGTGTTTCAAGCAAACTATGAACTTTACTACAAGTGCCTATGATCTGACCTCGTGGATGACTCAAAAAAATAATCATTATGCTCATCAACCCTTAATGGGAAGGGAAAAATAAGGTAAGTAAAACTTGATTAACGTGACAATTGGAGGAATGGAGCAAAGAAAAAGATGTGCAAATGAAGACAGTCTTGTCCTTTGTGAAGCAATGTAGGTTAGGGGGCATATGAAAAATTTTGGCCTAAAATCTCCTAAAACTTATCTTATCATTACACAAGGTATTGTATTGTCTCCTTAGCTGCTTGATAAAGAAGGTCGAAAGCATAATCTTAACAATAGCTTATCAAAAAGTTGCATTTGAAGACTAAGCAACAAGAACACCTTTTAAGCTTTCTTGACCACTTGATTGGGCACAAAATATATGGTAATGATATCATATCTTTCACAATAACTAGGTCAATTAACCATGGGTAACTGTCGATGAAGTATGATGCAAAATTTACCCCATAGGATAAAATTGTTTATCAAAAACAAAAAAATATGGTTGTTAGATGAAATAAGTTCAAATTTTGAAAGGCATGATCCAACCAGGTCAAGGAAGGAGGATTCCCATGCTACTGCCATTAGGTTTGACCCAATGTCAAACATGGTCGTTAAGGTGCTCAACTCATGGTTTCAAGTTCCGACGGGATGTCCCGTGGGAAGGCAGGACGAACTGTTCTCCCCAATGTTTGGATTGAAACCACTCTGCCATCATCCCAAAATTTGAATAGGCACATATTTGGACATCCTTCATGTCAATTATTACAATGGCGTAGGATGGCGGCATGTTCCATTCTACGAAGAAATTGAGACAGCCTTATTTCATAGAATTTAAAACCTTTGTTCATTTAATCAAGTCATAAGTCAAATTGGTTAATTAGAATTTCTTCAATTAAATGTTTTTTGGTCTATGGACACATCCACCTATAGTGTTTAGTATAATCCAAAAACCAAAACAGAATTCACTAAAAGACTCCCCGGAGTCCAATCCTCTTGATATGTCCAAGATACTCCAACTCTTCTTCAACAAACTCACATTTTGCCAACTTGATGAAGAAATGGTGCTCCTCCAACAACCCAACCACCGTCTCAAAATGACCAACATATTCTTCCATAGATTCAAAGTATATAAGAATGTCATCAAAAAATAGTAGCACAAATTTGCGCAAAAAAGGCTTGAATACCTCATTCATGGTGGCTTGAAATGTGGAGGGGGCATTGCACAAACCAAATAGCATGACAAGGTATTCATAGTGTCCCTAGTGTGTTCTGAAAGCCGTTTTGTACACATCATCTTTCTTTATTCCGATTAGATGGTACCCCGCTCTCAAATCCAATTTGATGAAAACCACCGCACCATGTAACTCATCGAACATCTCATCCACCATGGGAATAGAACAACGGTCCTTCACTATTGCTTTATTTAGGGCCCTATAGTCGGTGCAAAACCTCCATAAACCATCATTCTTACTTATCAACAACACCGGTGAAGAGAAAGGACTAGTACTGGGTCGAATCAACCCTTGCTTCAGCATTTCTTCCACTTGCTGCTCTATTTCTCCTTTCTGAAAATGGGCATAACGAAAAGAGGTAACATTCACTAGTCTTATCTCATCCCGTAGAACAATTCGATGATCGAAGGATCTATTTGGTGGCAACCCATTTGGTAGCTCCAAAACATTTTTGTGCTCTTCAATTACACACCTTATTAAAGTAGGTAGTTGCTACAATTTTTCTGCTTTACCCTCTTCACCATGCTTCCCATCATCCCATGCTTAATTGGTCTTTGCTAGTACAATGGCAAAACAACATGCACTACTCCGGTATAATTTTTCCATCATATTTGCTTCACATTGCTGAATTTCTTTGGAGATTAGTGCTTTCCAAACCCTCTTTTTACCACCAAATTTGAATTCCATTGTCATAGACCAATAGTCGGTCAACACCCTTTCAACACTCTTCAACCAAGCACTTTCAACTACTACTTCTAGGCCCACAATAGTGATGGCATGCAGATTCGTAACAATCTTAACACCTTAAATATTGATCTTCACATCCCGCACCATCTCATCATATTTCAGCTTTTCCCCATTGGCAACCTTTGCCTCAAATGGTTCAACCGCTACCCTCCGGAGTCCAATCTTCTTGATATGTCCAAGATACTCCAACTCTTCTTGAACAAACTCACATTTTGCCAACTTGACGAAGAAATGGTGCTCCGCCAACAACCCAACCACCGTCTCCAAATGACCAACATGTTCTTCCATAGATTTGAAGTATATAAGAATGTAATCAAAAAATACTAGCACAAATTTGCGCAAAAAAGGCTTGAATACCTCATTCGTGGCGACTTGAAACGTGGAGGGGGCGTTGCACAACCCAAATGGCATGACAAGGAATTCATAGTGTCCCAAGTGTGTTCTGAAAGCCGTTTTGGGCACATCATCTTTCTTCATTCTGATTTGATGGTACCCCGCTCTTAAATCCAATTTGGTGAAGACCACCGCACCATGTAACTCATCCAACATCTTATCCACCGTGGGAATGGAAAAACAGTCCTTCACTGTAGCTTTATTTAAGGCCCTATAGTCATTGCAAAACCTCCATAAACCATCCTTCTTACTTACCAACAACATCGGTGAAGAGACAGAATTAGTACTGGGTCTAATCAACCCTTACTTCAACATTTCTTCCACTTGCCGCTCTATTTCTCCTTTCTGAAAATGGGCATAATGATAAGGGGTAATATTAACCGGTCTTATCTCATCCCATAGAACAATGCGATGATCAAAGGACCTACTTGGTGGCAACCCATTTAGTAGCTCCAAAACTTTTTTATGCTCTTCAATCACACGCCTTATTAAAGTAGGTAGTTGCTGCAATTTTTCTGCTTTACCCTCTTAACCTTGCTTCCCATCATCCCGTGCTTGATTGGTATTTGCTAGTACAATGGCAAAACAACATGCACTACTCCGATATAATTTTTCTATCATATTTGCTTCACATTACTGAATTTCTTTGGAGATTAGTGCTTTCCAAACCCTCTTTTTGCCACCAAATTTGAATTCCATTATCATAGACCCATACTCGGTCAACACCCTTCCAACACTCTTCAACCAAGCACTTTAAAGTACTACATCTAGCCCACAATAGTGATGACATGCAGATTTGTAACAATCTTAACACCTTGAATATTGATCTTCACATACCGCACCATCTCATCACATTTCAGCTTTTCTCCATTAGCAACCTTTACCTTAAATAGTCCAATCGCTATCCCCTGGAGTCCAATCCTCTTAATATGTCCAAGATCAACTCTTCTTGAACAAACTCATATTTTGTCAACTTGAAGATATGGTGCTCCTCCAACAACCCAAACACCATCTAAAAATGACCAACATGTTCTTTCATAGACTTGAAGTATATAAAAATGTCATCAAAAAATACTAGCACAAATTTGCGCAAGAAAGGCTTGAATACCTCATTCATGGCGGCTTGAAACGTGGAGGGGGCATTGCACAACCCAAATAACATGACAAGGTATTCATAGTGTCTCGAGTGTATTCTGAAAGCCGTTTTGTGCACATCATCTTTCGTTATTCTGAATTGATGGTATCCCGCTTTCAAATCCAATTTGGTGAAGACCACCGCACCATGTAACTCATCCAACATCTCATCCATCGTGGAATGAAAAAACGATCCTTCACTGTAGCTTTATTTAGGGCCCTATAGTCTGTGGAAAACCTCCATAAACCATCCTTCCTACTTACCAACAACACCGGTGAAGAGAAAGGACGAGTACTGGGTCGAATCAACCCTTGCTTCAACATTTCTTCCACTTTCCGCTCTATTTCTCCTTTCTGAAAATGGGCGTAACGATAAGGGGTAACTTTCCCGGTCTTGTCTCATCCCGTTGAACAATTCGATGATCAAAGGACCAACTTGGTGGCAACCCATTTGGTAGATCCAAAACATTTTTGTGCTCTTCAATCACACGCCTTATTGAAGTAGGTAGTTGCTGCAATTTTTCTGCTTTACCCTCTTCACCTTGCTTCCCATCATCCCGTGCTTAATTGGTATTGGCTAGTACAACGGAAAAACAACATGCACAACTCCGGTATAATTTTTCCATCATATTTGCTTCACGTTGCTAAATTTCTTTGGAGATTAGTGCTTTCCAAACCCTCTTTTTGCCACCAAATTTGAATTCCATTGTCATAGACCAATAGTCGGTCAACACCCTTCCAACACTCTTCAACCAAGCACTTTTAACTACTACATCTAAGCCCACAATAGTGATGGCAAGCAGATCCGTAACAATATTAACACCTTAAATATTGATCTACACATCCCGCACCATCTCATCACATTTCAGCTTTTCCCAATTTGCAACCTTTACCTAAAATGGTTCAACCGCTACTCCCCGAAGTCCAATCCTCTTGATATGTCCAAGATACTCAGAATCTTCTTGAGCAAACTCACATTTTGCCAACTTGATGAAGAAATGGTGCTCCAACAACAACCCGACCACCGTCTCAAAATGACCAACATGTTCTTCCATAGACTTGAAGTATATAAGAATGTCATCAAAAAATAGCAGCACAAATTTGCGCAAGAAAGGTTTGAATACCTCATTCATGGTGGCTTGAAACGTGGAGGGAGCGTTGCACAACCCAAATAGCATGACAAGGTATTCAGTGTCCCGAGAATGTTCTGAAAGCCATTTTGTGCACATCATCTTTCTTCATTCTGATTTGATGGTACCCCGCTCTTAAATCCAATTTGGTGAAGACCACCGCACCATGTAACTCATCCAACATCTTATCCACCGTGGGAATGGAAAAACGGTCCTTCACTACAGCTTCATTTAGGGCCCTATAGTCGGTGCAAAACCTTCATAAACCATCCTTCTTCCTTACCAACAACACCGGTGAAGAGAAAGGACTAGTACTGGGTCGAATCAACCCTTGCTTCAGCATTTCTTTCACTTGCCGCTCTATTTCTCCTTTCTGAAAATGGATATAACGATAAGGGAGAACATTCACCGGTCTTGTCTCATTGCGTAGAACAATTCGATGATCAAATGACCTACTTGGTGGCAACCCATTTGGTAGCTCCAAAACATTTTTGTGCTATTTAATCACACGCCTTATTGAAGTAGGTAGTTGTGCAATTTTTCTGCTTTACCCTCTTCACCTTGCTTCCCATCATCCCATGCTTGATTTGTATTGGCCAGTAAAATGGCAAAACAAATGCATTGCTCCGGTATAATTTTTCCATCATATTTGCTTCACATTGTTGAATTTCTTTGGAGAACCAATTTTGAATTCCATTGTCATAGACCCATAATCGGTCAACACCCTTCAACACTCTTCAACCAAGCACTTCCAAGTACTACATCTAAGCCCACAATAGTGATGGCATGCAGATCCATAACAATCTTAACACCATGAATATTGATCTTCACATCCCGCACCATCTTATCACATTTCAGCATTTCCCCATTGGCAACCTTTACCTCAAATGGTTCAACCGCTACTCCTCGGAGTCCAATCCTCTTGATATGTCCAAGATACTCCAACTATTCTTGAACAAACTCACATTTTGCAAACTTGATGAAGAAATGGTGCTCCTCCAACAATCCAAGCATCGTCTCCAAATGGCCAACATGTTCTTCCATAGATTTGGACTATATAAGAGTGTCATCGAAAAATACTAGCATAAATTTGCGCAAGAAAGGCTTGAATACCTCATTCATGGCGGCTTGAAACGTGGAGGGGGCATTGCACAACCCAAATAGCATGACAAGGTATTCATAGTGTTCCGAGTGTGTTTTAAAAGCCGTTTTGTAAACATCATCATTCTTTATTCTGATTTGAAAGGTACCCCGCTCTCAAATCCAATTTGGTGAAGACCATCACACCATGTAACTCGTCCAACATCTCATCCACCGTGGGAATGAAAAAACGTTCCTTCACTGTTGCTTTATTTAGGGCCCTATATTCGGTGCAAAACCTCCATAAACCATCCTTCTTGCTTACCAACATCGGTGAAGAGAAAAGACTAGTACTGGGTCGAATCAACCCTTGCTTCAGCATTTCTTCCACTTGCCGCTCTATTTCTCCTTTCTGAAAATGGGCATAACGATAAGGGAGAACATTCACCAGTCTTGTCTCATTCCATAGAAAAATTCGATGATCAAAGGACCTACTTGGTGGCAACCCATTTGGTAGCTCCAAAACATTTTTGTGCTCTTCAATTACAAACCTTATTGAAGTAGGTAGTTGTTGCAATTTTTCTGCTTTACCCTCTTCACCATGCTTCCCATCATCTCGTGCACTACTCCGGTATAATTTTTCCATCATATTTGCTTCACAATGCTGAATTTCTTTGGAGATTAGTGCTTTCCAAACCCTATTTTTGCCACCAAATTTGATTTCCATTGTCATATACCAATAGTCGGTCAACACCATTCCAACACTCTTCAACCAAGCACTTTCAAGTACTACATCTAGGCCCACAATAGTGTTGGCATACAGATTTGTAACAATCTTAACACATTAATTATTGATCTTCACATCCCGCACCATTTCATCACATTTCAGCTTTTCCCCATTGCCAACCTTTACCTCAAATGGTTCAACCGCTACTCCCTGGAGTCCAATCCTCTTGATATGTCCAAGATACTCCAACTCTTCTTGAACAAACTCACATTTTGCCAACTTGATGAAGAAATGATGCTCCTCCAACAACCCAAGCACCGTCTCCAAATGACAAACATGTTCTTCCATAGACTTGGCGTATATAAGAATATTATCAAAAAATACTAGCATAAATTTGCGTAAGAAAGGCTTGAATACCTCATTCATGGCGGCTTGAAATGTGGAGGGAGTGTTGCACAACCCAAATGGCATGACAAGGTATTCATAGTATTCCGGTGTGTTCTGAAAGCCGTTTTGTGCACATCATATTTCTTCATTCTGATTTGATAGTACCCTGCTCCCAAATCCAATTTGGTGAAGACTACCGAACCATGTAACTCATCCAACATCTCATCCACCGTGGGAACGGAAAAATGGTCCTTCACTGTAGCTTCATTTAGGGCCATATAGTCGGTGCAAAACCTCCATGAACCATCCTTCCTTACCAACAACACCGGTGAAGAGAAAGGACTAGTACTAGGTCGAATCAACCCTTGCTTCAGCATTTCTTCCACTTGCCGCACTATTTCTCCTTTTTGAAATGGGCATAACGATAAGGGGGAACATTCACTGATCTTGTCTTATCCTGTAGAACAATTCGATGATCAAAGGGCCTACTAAGTGGCAACCCATTTGGTAACTCCAAAACATTTTTGTGCTCTTCAATCACACGCCATATTGAAGTAGGTAGTTGCTGTAATTTTTCTGCTTTACGCCCTTCACCTTGCTTCCCATCATCCCGTGCTTGATTGGCGTTGGCTAGTAAAATGGCAAAAAAAAAAATGCACTACTTTGGTATAATTTATCCATCATATTTGCTTTACATTGCTGAATTTCTTTGGAGATTAGTGATTTTCAAACCCTCTTTTTGCCACCAAATTTGAATTCCATTGTCATAGACCCATAGTTGGTCAACACCCTTCCAACACTCTTCAACCAAGCACTTTCAAGTACTACATCTAAGCCCACAATAGTGATGACATGCAGATCCATAACAATCTTAACACCTTGAATATTGATCTTCACATCCCGCACCGCACCATCTCATCACATTTCAGCTTTTTCCCATTAGCAACCTTTACCTCAAATAGTTCAACCGCTACTCCCGGAAGTCCAATCCTCTTAATATGTCCAAGATACTCAACCCTTCTTGAACAAACTCATATTTTGCCAACTTGATGAAGAAATGGGGTTGCTCCAACAACCCAACCACCGTCTCCAAATGACCAACATGTTTTTCCATATACATCAAGTATATAAGAATGTCATCAAAAAATACTAGCACAAATTTGCAAAGGCTTAATACCTCATTCATGGCGACTTGAAACGTGGAGGGGGTGTTGCACAACCCAAATGACATGATAAGGTATTCATAGTGTCCCGAATGTGTTCTGAAAGCCGTTTTGTGCACATTATCTTTCTTCATTCTGATTTGATGATACCCCACTCTTAAATCCAATTAGATGAAGACAACCACACCATGTAACTCATCCAACATCTCATCCATCGTGAAAATGGGAAAACGGTCCTTCATTGTAGCTTCATTTAGGGCCCTATAGTCGGTGCAAAACCTCCATTAACCATCTTTATTCCTTTTCAACAACACCGGTGAAAAGAAAGGACTAGTACTGGGTCGAATCAACCCTAGCTTCAGCATTTCTTCCACTTGCCGCTCTATTTCTCCTTTCTGAAAATGGACATAACGATAAGGGAGAACATTCACCGGTCTTGTCTCATTCCGTAAAACAATTCGATGATTAAAAGACCTACATGGTGGCAACCAATTTGGTAGCCCCGAAACATTTTTGTGCTCTTCAATCATATTAAAGTAGGTAGTTGCTACAATTTTGCTGCTTTACCTTCTTTACCTTGCTTCCCATCATCCCGTGCTTGATTGGTATTGGCTAGTACAATGGCAAAACAACATACACTGCTCCGGTATAATTTTACCATCATATTTGCTTCATATTGCTGAATTTCTATGGAGATTAGTGCTTTTCAAACTCTCTTTTTACCACCAAATTTGAATTCCATTGTCATAGACCCATAGTCAGTCAACACCCTTCCAACACTCTTTAACCAAGCACTTCCAAGTACATCTAAGCCCACAATAGCGATTACATGACATGCAGATCCGTAACAATCTTAACACCTTGAATATTGATCTTCATATCCCGCACCATCTCATCACGTTTCAGCTTTTCCCCATTGGTAACCTTTACCTCAAATGGTTCAACTGCTACTCCTCGGAGTACAATCCTCTTGAACAAACTCACATTTTACCAACTTGAAGAAGAAATGGTGCTCCAACAACAACCCAACCATCATCTCAAAATGACCAACATGTTCTTCCATAGACTTGAAGTATATAAGAATGTCATCAAAAAATACCCGCACAAATTTGTCCAAGAAAGGCTTGAATACCACATTCATGGCGGCTTGAAACGTGGAGGGGGCATTGCACAACCCAAATAGTATGATAAGGTATTCATAGTGTCCTGAGTGTGTTCTGACAGCCATTTTGTGCACATCATCTTTCTTTATTTTGATTTGATGATACCCCGCACTAAAATCCAATTTGGTAAAGACCATCGTACCATGTAACTCATCCAACATCTCATCCATCGTGGAAATGAAAAAACGGTCCTTCACTGTAGCTTTATTTAGGGCCCTATAGTCGATGCAAAACCTCCATAAACCATCCTTCTTACTTACCAACAACACAGGTGAAGAAAAACGACTAGTACTGGATCGAATCAACCCTTGTTGCTCTATTTCTCCTTTCTGAAAATGGGCATAACGATAAGGGGTAACATTCACCGGTCTTGTCTCATCCCGTAGAACAATTTGATGATCAAAGGACCTACTTGGTAGCAACCCATTTGGTAGCTCCAAAACATTTTTGTGCTCTTCAATCACACACCGTATTAAAGTAGGTAGTTGCTGAAATTTTTCTGCTTCACCCTCTTCACCTTCCTTCCCATCATCCTATGCTTGATTGATATTTTTTAGTACAATGGAAAAACAATATGCACTACTCCTTTATAATTTTTCCATCATATTTGCTTCACATTGCTAAATTTCTTTGGATATTAGTGCTTTTCAAACCCTCTTTTTGCCACCAAATTTGAATTCCATTGTCATAGACCCATAGTCGGTCAACACCCTTCCAACACTCTTAACCAAGCACATCCAAGTATCACATCTAAGCCCACAATAGTGATGACATACAGATCCGTAACAATATTAACACCTTGAATATTGATCTTCACATCCCGTACCATCTCATCACATTTCAGCTTTTCCCCATTGGGGGCCTTTATCTCAAATGGTTCAACCACTACTCCCCGGAGTCCAATCCTCTTGATATGTCCAAGATACTCCAACTCTTCTTGAACAAACTCACATTTTGCCAACTTGATGAAGAAATGATGCTCCTCCAACAACCCAACCATCGTCTTAAAATGACAAACATGTTCTTCCATAGACTTGAAGTATATAAGAATGTCATCAAAAAATACTAGCACAAATTTGCGCAAGAAAGGCTTGAATACCTCATTCATGGCGGCTTGAAACGTGGAGGAGGCGTTGTACAACCGAAATAGCATGACAAGGTATTCATAGTGTCCCGAATGTGTTCTGAAAGCCATTTTGTGCACATCATCTTTCTTCATTCTGATTTGATGGTACCCCGCTCTCAAATCCAATTTGGTGAACACCACCGCACCATGTAACTCATCCAACATCTCATCCACCGTGGGAATGAGAAAATGGTCCTTCACTGTAGCTTCATTTATGGCCCTATAGTTGGTGCAAAACCTCCATGAACCATCCTTCTTCCTTACCAACAACACCGGTGAAGAGAAAGGACTAGTACTTGGTCAAATCAACCCTTGCTTCAGCATTTCTTCCACTTGCCGCTCTATTTCTCCTTTCTGAAAATGGACATAACGATAAGGGGGTACATTCACCGGTCTTGTCTCATCCCGTAGAACAATTTGATGATCAAAGGACCTACTTGGTGGCAACCCATTTGGTAGCTCCAAAACATTTTTGTGCTCTTCAATTACACACCTCGTTGAAGTAGGTAGTTGCTGCAGTTTTTCTGCTTCACCCTCTTCACCTTGCTTCCCATCATCCCGTGCTTGATTGATATTTTCTAGTACAATCGCAAAACAATATGTACTACTTCGGTATAATTTTTCCATCATATTTGTTTCACATTGCTGAATTTCTTTGGAGATTAGTGCTTTCCAAACCCTCATTTTGCCACCAAATTTGAATTCCATTGTCATAGACCTATAGTCGGTCAACACCCTTCCAACACTCTTCAATCAAGCACTTCCAAGTACTACATCTAAGCCCACAATAGTGATGGCATGCAAATCCGTAACAATCTTAACACCTTGAATATTGATCTTCACATCCCGCACCATCTCATCACATTTCAGATTTTCTCCATTGGCAACCTTTACCTCAAATGGTTCAACCGCTACACCCCAGAGTCCAATCCTCTAGATATGTCTAAAATACTCTAACTCCTCTTGAACAAACTCACATTTTGTCAACTTGATGAAGAAATGGTGCTCCTCCAACAACCGAACCATCGTCTCAAAATGACGAACATGTTCTTCCATAGACTTGAAGTATATAAGAATGTCATCAAAAAATACTAGCACAAATTTGCTCAAGAAAGGCTTGAATACCTCATTCAAGGCGGCTTGAAACGTGGAGGGGGCGTTGCACAACCCAAATAGCATGACAAGGTATTCATAGTATCCCGAGTGTGTTCTGAAAGCCATTTGTGCACATCATCTTTCTTCATTCTGATTTGATGGTACCCCGCTCTCAAATCCAATTTGGTGAACACCACAGCACCATGTAACTCATCCAACATCTCAACCACCGTGGGAATGGGAAAACGGTCCTTCACTGCAGCTTCATTTAGGGCCCTATAGTCGTTGCAAAACCTCCATCAACCATCCTTCTTCCTTACCAACAACACCGATGAAGAGAAAGGACTAGTACTGGGTCGAATCAACCCTTGATGAAGAATTGATGAAGAAATAGTGCTCCTCCAACAATCCAAGCACCGTCTCCAAATGGCCAACATGTTCTTCCATAGATTTGGACTATAAAAGTGTCATCAAAAAATATTAGCATAAATTTGTGCAAGGCTTGAATACCTCATTCATGGTGGCTTGAAACGTGGAGGGGGCGTTGCACAACCCATATGCTATTCATAGTGTCCCAAGTGTGTTCTGAAAGCCGTTTTGTGCAAATCATCTTTCTTTTTCATTCTGATTTGAAGGTACCCCGCTCTCAAATCCAATTTGGTGAAGACCATCACACCATGTAACTCATCCAACATCTCATCCACCGTGAGAATGGAAAAACGATCCTTCACTGCAGCATCATTTAGGGCCCTATAGCAGGTGCAAAACCTCCATGAACCATCCTTCTTCCTTACCAACAACATCGATGAAGAGAAAAGACTAGTACTGGGTTGAATCAACCCTTACTTCAGCATTTCTTTCACTTGCAGCTCTATTTCTCCTTTCTGAAAATGGACATAACGATAAGGGGAAACATTCACTGATCTTGTCTCATCACGTAGAACAATTTGATGATCGAAGGACGTACTTGTTGGCAACCCATTTGGTAGCTCCAAAACATTTTTGCGCTCTTCAATCACACGTCTTATTGAAGTAGGTAGTTGCTGCAATTTTTTTGCTTTACCCTCTTCACCTTGCTTCCCATCAACCCGTGCTTGATTGGTATTGGCCAGTACAAAGGCAAAACAACATGCACTACTCCGATATAATTTTTCCATCATATTAGCTTCACATTGCTGAATTTCTTTAGAGATTAGTGCTTTCCAAACCCTTTTTTGCCATCAAATTTGAATTCCATTGTCATAGACCCATAGTCGGTCAACACCCTTCCAACACTCTTCAACCAAGCACTTCCAAGTATCACATCTAAGCATACAATAGTGATGGCATGCAGATTCGTAACAATCTTAACCCCTTGAATATTGATCTTCACATCCCGCACCATCTCATCACATTTCAGCTTTTACCCATTGGCAACCTTTACCTCAAATGGTTCAACCGCTACTCCCCGGAGTCCAATCCTCTTGATATGTCCAAGATACTCCAATTTTTTTGAACTCACATTTTGCCAACTTGATAAAGAAATAATGCTCCTCCAACAACCCAACAACCGTCTCAAAATGACCAACATATTCTTCCATAGACTTGAAGTATATAAAAATGTCATCAAAAAATACTAGCACAAATTTGCTCAAGAAAGGCCTGAATACCTCATTCATGGCGGCTTAAAATGTGGAGGAGGCATTGCACAACCCAAATAGCATGACAAGGTATTCATAGTGTTCTGAGTGTGCTCTGAAAGCCATTTTGTAAACATCATCTTTCTTTATTCTGATTTGATGGTACCCCACTCTCAAATCCAATTTGGTGAAGACCACCGCACCATGTAACTCGTCCAACATCTCATCCACCATAGGAATGGAAAAACATTCCTTCACTGTTGCTTTATTTAGGGCCATATATTCGGTGCAAAACCTTCATAAACCATCCTTCTTGCTTACCAACAACATCGGTGAAGAGAAAGGACTAGTACTGGGTCGAATCAACCCTTGCTTCAGCATTTCTTCCACTTGCCACTCTATTTCTCCTTTCTGAAAATGGGCATAACGATAAGGGGTAACATTAACCGGTCTTGTCTCATCCCGTAGAACAATTCGATGATCAAAGGACCTACTTGGTGGCAACCCATTTGGTAACTCCAAAACATTTTTGTGCTCTTCAATTATAAACCTTATTGAAGTAGGTAGTTGTTGCAATTTTTCTGCTTTACCCTCTTCACCAAGGTTCCCATCATCCTGTGCTTGATTCGTATTTACTAGTACAATGGCAAAACATGCACTACTCTGGTATAATTTTTCCATCATATTTGCTTCACATTACTGAATTTCTTTGGAGATTAGTGCTTTCCAAACCCTCTTTTTGCCACCAAATTTGAATTCCATTGTCATAGACCAATAGTCGATGAACACCCTTCCAACACTCTTCAACCAAGAACTTTAAAGTACTACATCTAAGCCCACAATAGTGATGAAATGCAGATCCGTAACAATCTTAACACCTTCAATATTGATCTTCACATCCTGCACCATCTCATCACATTTCAGCTTTTCCCCATTGCCATCCTTTACCTCAAACGGTTCAATCGCTAGTCCTCGGAGTCCAATCCTCTTGATATGTCCAAGATACTCCAACTTTTCTTGAACAAACTCACATTTTGCCAACTTGATGAAGAAATGGTGCGCCAACAACCCAAGCACTGTCTCCAATTGATCATGTTCTTCCATAGACTTTGAGTATATAAGAATTTTATCAAAAAATACTAGCATAAATTTGCGCAAGAAAGGCTTGAATACCTCATTCATGGCGGCTTAAAACGTGGAGGGAGCGTTGCACAACCCAAATGGCATGAAAAGGTATTCATAGTATCCCATGTGTGTTCTGAAAGCCGTTTTATGCACATCATCTTTCTTTTTCCTGATTTGATGGTACCCTGCTCTCAAATCCAATTTGATGAAGACCACCCCACCATGTAACTCATCCACCGTGGGAATGGGAAAACGGTCCTTCACTTTAGCTTCATTTAGGGCCCTATAGTCGGTGCAAAACCTAGGCCCACAATAGTGTTGGCATGCAGATCCGTAACAATCTTAACACATTAATTATTGATCTTCACATCCCGCACCATCTCATCACATTTCAGCTTTTCCCCATTGGCAACCTTTACCTCAAATAGTTCAACCGCTACTCCCAGAGTCCAATCCTCTTGATATGTCCAAGATACTCCAACTCTTCTTGAACAAACTCACATTTTGACAACTTGATGAAGAAATGGTGCTCCAACAACCCAAGCACCGTCTCCAAATGACTAACAAGTTCTTCCATAGACTTGGAGTATATAAGAATGTCATAAAAAAATACTAGCATAAATTTGCACAAGAAAGCCTTGCATACCTCATTTAGGGCGGCTTGAAACGTTGAGGGAGCATTCCACAACCCAAATGGCATGACAAGATATTCATAGTATCCCGGTGTGTTCTGGAGCCGTTTTGTGCACATCATCTTTCTTCATTCTGATTTGATAGTACCCCGCTTCCAAATACAATTTGGTAAAGACCACCGCACCATGTAACTCATCCAACATCTCATCCACCGCGGGAATGGGAAAACGATACTACACTGTAGCTTCATTTAGGGCCCTATAATCAGTGCAAAACCTCCATGAAACATCCTTCTTCCTTACCAACAACACCGGTGAAGAGAAAGGACTAGTACTGGATCGAATCAACCGTTGCTTCAGCATTTCTTCCACTTGCCGCACTATTTCTCCTTTCAGAAATGGGCATAACGATAAGGGGAAACATTCACCGGTCTTGTCTTATCCTGTAGAACAATTCGATGATCAAAGGACCTACTAAGTGGCAATCCATTTGGTAGCTCCAAAACGTTTTTGTGCTCTTCAATCACACGCCTTATTGAAGTAGGTAGTTGCTGCAATTTTTCTGCTTTACCCTCTTCATCTTGCTTCCCATCATCCCGTGCTTGATTGGCATTGGCTAGTAAAATGGCAAAACAAAATGCACTACTCCGGTATAATTTATCCATCATATTTGCTTTACATTGCTTAATTTCTTTGGAGATTAGTGATTTCCAAACCCTCTTTTTGCCACCAAATTTGAATTTCATTGCCATAGACCCATAGTCGGTCAATACCCTTCCAACACTCTTCAACCAAGCACTTCCAAATACTACATCTAAGCCCACAATAGTGATGACATGCAGATCCGTAACAATCTTAACATCTTGAATATTGATCTTCGCATCCCACACCGCACCATCTCATCATATTTCAGCTTTTTCCCATTGGCAACCTTTACCTCAAATAGTTCAACTGCTACTCCGAAAGTCCAATCCTCTTAATATGTCCAAGATACTCAACTCTTCTTGAACAAACTCATATTTTGCCAACTTGATGAAGAAATGGGGTTGCTCCAACAACCCAACCACCGTCTCCAAATGACCAACATATTCTTCCATAGACATCAAGTATATAAGAATGTCATCAAAAAATACTAGCACAAATTTGCGCAAGAAAGGCTTAATACCTCATTCATGGCGACTTAAAACGCGGAGGGGGCGTTGCACAACCCAAATGGCATGACAAGGTATTCATAGTGTCCCGAATGTGTTATGAAAGCCGTTTTGTGCACATCATCTTTCTTCATTCTGATTTGATGGTACCCCACTCTCAAATCCAATTTGATGAAGACAACCACACAATGTAACTCATCCAACATCTCATCCACCATGAAAATGGGAAAACGGTCCTTCATTATAACTTCATTTAGGGCCCTATGGTCGGTGCAAAACCTCCATTAACCATCTTTCTTCCTTTTCAACAACACCGGTGAAAAGAAAGGACTAGTACTAGGTCGAATCAACCCTTGCTTCAGCATTTCTTCCACTTGCCGCTCTATTTCTCTTTTCTAAAAATGGGCATAACGATAAGGGGGAACATTCACCGGTCTTGTCTCATCCCGTAAAACAATTCAATGATCAAAGGACCTACTTGGTGGCAGCCCATTTGGTAGCTCCAAAACATTTTTGTGCTCTTCAATCACACACCTTATTGAAGTAGGTAGTTGCTGCAATTTTTCTGCTTTACCCTCTTTACCTTGCTTCCCATCATCCCGTACTTGATTGGTATTAGCTAGTACAATGGCAAAACAACATGCACTACTCCGGTATAATTTTTCTATCATATTTGCTTTACATTGCTGAATTTCTTTAGAGATTAGTGCTTTCCAAACCCTCTTTTTGCCACCAAATTTGAATTCCATTGTCATAGACCAATAGTCGATGAACACCCTTCCAACACTCTTCAACCAAGAACTTTAAAGTACTACATCTAAGCCCACAATAGTGATGAAATGCAGATCCGTAACAATCTTAACACCTTCAATATTGATCTTCACATCCTGCACCATCTCATCACATTTCAGCTTTTCCCCATTGCCATCCTTTACCTCAAACGGTTCAATCGCTAGTCCTCGGAGTCCAATCCTCTTGATATGTCCAAGATACTCCAACTTTTCTTGAACAAACTCACATTTTGCCAACTTGATGAAGAAATGGTGCGCCAACAACCCAAGCACTGTCTCCAATTGATCATGTTCTTCCATAGACTTTGAGTATATAAGAATTTTATCAAAAAATACTAGCATAAATTTGCGCAAGAAAGGCTTGAATACCTCATTCATGGCGGCTTAAAACGTGGAGAGAGCGTTGCACAACCCAAATGGCATGAAAAGGTATTCATAGTATCCCATGTGTGTTCTGAAAGCCGTTTTATGCACATCATCTTTCTTTTTCCTGATTTGATGGTACCCTGCTCTCAAATCCAATTTGATGAAGACCACCCCACCATGTAACTCATCCACCGTGGGAATGGGAAAACGGTCCTTCACTTTAGCTTCATTTAGGGCCCTATAGTCGGTGCAAAACCTCCATGAACCATCCTTCTTCCTTACCAACAACACCGGTGAAGAGAAAGGACTAGTACTAGGTCGAATCAACCCAAGCTTCAGCATTTCTTCCACTTGCCGCACTATTTCTCCTTTCAGAAATGGGCATAACGATAAGGGGAAACATTCACCGGTCTTGTCTTATCCTGTAGAACAATTCGATGATCAAAGGACCTACTAACTGGCAATCCATTTGGTAGCTCCAAAACGTTTTTGTGCTCTTCAATCACACGCCTTATTGAAGTAGGTAGTTGCTGCAATTTTTCTGCTTTACCCTCTTCACCTTGCTTCCCATCATCCCGTGCTTGATTGGTGTTGGCTAGTACAATGGCAAAATAACATGCTCTACTCCGGTATAATTTTTTCATCATATTTGCTTCACATTGCTGAATTTCTTTGAAGATTAGTACTTTCCAAACCCTCTTTTTGCCACCAAATTTGAATTCCATTGTCATAGACCCATAGTCGGTCAACACCCTTCCAACACTCTTCAACCAAGCACTTCCAAATACCACATCTAAGCCCACAATAGTGATGACATACAGATCTGTAACAATCTTAACACCTTAAATATTGATCTTCATATCCCACACCATCTCATCATATTTCAGCTTTTCCCCATTGGCAACCTTTACCTTAAATAGTTCAACCGCTACTCCCCGGAGTCCAATCCTCTTGATATGTCCAAGATACTCAACTCTTCATGAACAAACTCATATTTTGCCAACTTGATGAAGAAATGGTGTTCCTTCAACAACCCAACCACAGCCTCCAAATGACCATGTTCTTCCATAGACCAGAAGTATATAAGAATGTCATCAAAAAATATTAGCACAAATTTGCGCAAGAAAGGCTTGAATACCCCATTCATGACGACTTGAAACGTGGAGGGGGCGTTGCACAACCCAAATGGCATGACAAGGTATTCATAGTATTCCGGTGTGTTCTGAAAGCCGTTTTGTGCACATCATATTTCTTCATTCTGATTTGATAGTACCCTGCTCCCAAATCCAATTTGGTGAAGACCACCGAACCATGTAACTCATCCAACATCTCATCCACCGTGGGAACGGAAAAATGGTCCTTCACTGTAGCTTCATTTAGGGTCATATAGTCGGTGCAAAACCTCCATGAACCATCCTTCTTCCTTACCAACAACACCGGTGAAGAGAAAGGACTAGTACTAGGTCGAATCAACCCTTGCTTCAGCATTTCTTCCACTTGCTGCACTATTTCTCCTTTTTGAAATGGGCATAACGATAAGGGGGAACATTCACTGATCTTGTCTTATCCTGTAGAACAATTCAATGATCAAAGGGCCTACTAAGTGGCAACCCATTTGGTAACTCCAAAACATTTTTGTGCTCTTCAATCACACGCCATATTGAAGTAGGTAGTTGCTGTAATTTTTCTGCTTTACTCCCTTCACCTTGCTTCCCATCATCCCGTGCTTGATTGGCGTTGGCTAGTAAAATGGCAAAAAAAAAATGCACTACTTCGGTATAATTTATCCATCATATTTGCTTTACATTGCTGAATTTCTTTGGAGATTAGTGATTTTCAAACCCTCTTGGCTTTTCTATCCTTGCAGAAAAATGAGATCATGATACTGGTAAGAGTCTAAAATCTATTTATAGAAAAAGAAAAAAAAGAAATGAAGGAAAGAAGAATAAATAAAGAAAAGAAAGAAATTAATAGAGAAAAAAAGAAATAAAGAAAATAAAGGAGAAAAAAAAAAGAATAATAGAAAGAAGGAAGAAGAAAAAAGATAGAAGGAAAGAAAAAAAAGAGAGAAATAAAGAAAAACATAAAAACAATAGGAAAGAAATAAGCCAAAGCAGAGGAGAGTGAAGGAGATAATTATCAGAGCACATAAAAAAAAAAAGATAGAAAAAAATAACAAACCTAACTCAAATGACGATAGCACCCAATTCCCAGGACAATTGAGAAGGAAACTGAGCACCATTCCAGCGATAGCGCCCCTTCAGGACAAGGATGTTTGCTTCCAGTTCTAAACTTGGGAAGCGTTTTCCCCAGCGTTTGATAACAACTTGTGCGAAAGAGTACGGAAGGGAAAAAAATAAATAAAAGGAATTAATCAAGGAGGAGATGGTTGACTGATTCTTCACATTCTTCCAAGTTTCAATCGTTAAAATTTATTTTCCTCTCATGACGGTCCACTGGTCTTAAGATAGCAGTACAACAATAATATTAACTGCTGCAATACCAAAGCTAATTTTGAAGCCTTGCTTTGGGTCTACATATTTCTATTATGCAGTAATATAAAATAATAATATAGTAGTAGTAGAGAGAACACAAAAACGTTCCTTTCAACATTAGGTGCAACTGGGATTGGTGCAAGCCTACCCATGAACGAAAGAAAGGCATATATAATTAAATAAATACATGACGACCAGGATTATTTCTGAGGTCTTTTTCTAATTCATATACAACAGGCGCAGAGCTCACTTCACAATGAGACAGAGAAATCCTTCCTTCATGGCTGGAACCTGCGCCTCCTCCTATACTTATCGTTATCGGACGACGGCTCCATCACGTCGGCAGCAAACCTCACTTTCTTCTTTGCCCCGTTCCTCACGCGTTCTGTCAAATATTAATTTTCAACATTAGTGTTGCGTTGACGAAGGAAAGAAAAGTGCAGGGATTTGAAGTTTCTTCACCTACTACCAGTCTACCACTAGGAACAATTAAAGCTAGGAAAGGATATTACACAAGGAAAAAAAATTAAGAGTTGTGAGATAACACCAACAAAATCAATTCATAAACTGATACAAGAAACAATAGAGGAGGAGGAGGGATTCAAGAACCAAAAGGATGAAACTGAAGAGAAAAGAAAAAAAAAATTAAAAATTTAAAACGAATCGATTCCATATATACCTAGTTCTTCAACCTTCTTCATGAATTCTGACACCAGGCGCTTGTGAACTTGAAGGGATAAGAGCACCACGCTGCTCGAAACCGCGAAGACCGCCACCAATCCAATGCAACTACAACTTGCCATCTGACTCTCTTTCTCTCTTCCACTTTGTTGATCTCTTATTTCTTGGCCATATTCTGCGACACACAAGATCTGGACTTGAGGAGGGAAGGAGGAGGAAGAGAAAGAAGGAGAAAGAGAGGCTGTTCGATCTTTAAAAGAAACGAGAGAATCCGTTTCGATGCCCTTCGGGCGGTTGACATGGGCCGAACCGTCGTTTTATTCGATACTTTTATTTAACGGCAACGAAGTCCGCTCGTTCTCTATCTCACGCGTTCCTTTTTGACCTGAGATCCAAACATTAAGTAGGTGAGGGTGCAACCATAGTTGTCAGATCGGACATCGACCGGCCAAGGGCTCAGGTCATTGGGTTACTGGGGTTCAACCATCATATCACTGATTACATTAATTATTTTAATATAAAAATATATCTATATTAATAAAAAATAATTTTTAATAAAAAATTAAGATTAACATGATAATAAACTTTATCATCCAATGCCATAAAAAACTTCAAATTATAATCATATAAACACATTAAACTAATAATTCAAAAGTGATATATATATATATATATGTATAACAGTCTTTTAAAATTTAAATATAAAAAGTCTCTCTATCGCATCACAAAGAATCAAAATATATTATAGACGGCAAGAAACAAACCCCTTCCCCAAAATCAAATGACCAGAGGAGACAAAAGAGCGGAGGCTGCAACTTGAAACTCAAAAATCAATGAAGGTCAAAGAATTTGAAACGGCATTAACAAATCTGTGACCCCATTCGATTCAGGCTAGGTTAATCGGTTCAAGGATGAATCAAACGGGTTGATCGGGTTATTCCAGATGTCTTACGCATCCGATTTTATGTTAGAATTAGACTGGCTTGGCCTTCAAGTTCCAGTTCAATCGGTCCAACCGATCGATTTGGTCTGGTTCCAATAATTATGGGTGCAACCCCCTCCTTCCAAGTGCTAATTGCAATAGGGTTGTGCAGTGCTTTGCCCAGTTATTGCAATTGTAATGAATTGTATTAGGGTGATATTTCTAAAAAAATTATGCAAATGAGCTGGCATATTTGAGTTATACTAAAATTAGTTTGGATGAGTTGGGTTTGCTGAGGTTGAGTCCAAGTTTCATGCAGGTTTAGCAGAGGAGTTTGGAGAATCTAATAGATGCTATAACAACTGCAAAGTCATGTACCTTATTGATGGCATCCAACGAGTAATACTTTATTAGTTCAATTTGATGATACCTGATCACCTCGAGCTGATGTCCTTGAGTGTTAGTGGATATTTCGTAAATTTAGCAAGGCAGCTTTGCCTCCGCATCAAGATCTGCAAGAAGTCCTGAGGGCCGGATAGTCCGGTGGGGACCCTCCAATGCTCAAGTTAGTGATCAGAATCACAGTCGTGAACTTGAAGAAGCTCTAGAGAGACTTAAAAAGATGAGAAAACTCTCTAAGTATCTGAGTATTCATACCTTGGCCAGGGGTCCCTTTTACCCATTTTATTGATACTTGGAGTCTTTGAAACGTGCTTAGAAAGCTTGGAATCTTATGATGAGCCATGACTCCGTGAATGGAATGTCAGAATTAGTGGGATTTATTCCATCTGAACTGGGTGATTGATACTTTGTGGCAGATGATGACTTTTTGGACTCATTTGATCAGAGTCATTAAAGCTTCATGATGGACGATGACTTTTTAGGCCCATCTGATCCGGGTCATTAAAGCTTTATGATGGATGATGACTTTTTAGGCCCATATGATCCTGATCATTAAAGCTTTATGATGGACGATGACTTTTTAGGCATATGCCAGAACTAGTAGAGCTTGTCTTATTAGACACCTATGAGCCAAAGACCGGGACCGCTTAGGAGCTAGGGCCGTCTCTAAGACCGGGGCTGCTTAGGAGCTAGGGCCGCCTGAGAACTGGGGCCTAGGAGCTGGAGCCGCTTGAGAACTGAGGCTGCTTAGGAGCTAGGGCCGCCTAGGACTGAGGCTGCTTAGGAGCTGGGGCCGCCTGAGAACTGGAGCCACCTAGGAGCTCAGGCCGCCTACAACTGGGGCTGCCTGAGAACTAGGGCCGCCCAAGAGTTGGGGCTGCCAACAACTGGGACCGCCTACGTCCTATCGGCTCTCACCATCAGGTAATTTTGGCCATTAATTTATACATGGCCCTTATTAGCCACATCATATGCCCCTTCTCTCTTGATTCTTGGCGCTCACGTGCGTAGCACTTGCCAAGATAAAGGAGCGCAAAATCTTCCGCTTTTGTTGGGCCTTGCGCGCCATAAATTAGTGGAGGCAAGCACGTGCCTTCAAGGAGGTAAAGTCCCCTCGATGTCTTCCCATCATTTAAGGAATGATACCAGAAGTGATATGGTTTGCGGGAAGATTGAGAAAAATACTCCTCGATCAAAAAAAAGGTGGGGCACCATTATTGGATTGTTCTTATCCATGTCCCATCATTGGGCGTAGATCGCTCTCCTCAAGCATCATCGAGGTGTTGTATCTCGGTTAGCGAATAGTTTTTGGACAACTGAATGTTGCCTCCACTTATGAATCTCCACATGGCACTACAGTGGGCGGAACGTTTCAAAAATTATGCAAAAAGATCGTTTTGCCTGTCTTTTCAAGCCTTTCACGTCTCCAATACCCTCTCTGTGCCTTCTTCGCCTTCTGAGTCCCGAGTTCTTGCTTCTTTCAGGTCAGTCCCTTTAACCTTCTTTGTTCTTTTCTTTTCTTTCCATGGATCATAGTTTCAGTAGGAAAGGTAAGAGCCCCATGGTCAAACCCTTCAAGGATGAGATCCTCTGGGCATGGTGCCGGGCTCCTGGTGGTATTTTCATCCGTGACCGCCTAGCGGCTGCGGCCCAAGCACCACCCAGAGTCTCTCCTCCACCCCTGAGCCATCCGGTGTCTCCTTCGGCTACCATTTTTGAGTATGCCAGTCTGAGGGGATAGTCTTCACCATGTCTTCTCAAGATATAAAGAGCCTTAGGGCTCAGTACGGGATACCCGATAGCGTCTATCTTTCTGCCCCCTGTCCCGGTGATAAGGTAACCTCCAGCTAGTCTGGTGGGGTTTCCTGTATGAGGAATTTTTTAGGAGTGAGCTTCGTCTTTCCTTCCATTTTTTCTTCCTCAATCTCTTAGATACGTATGACATTGTCCCGATGCAATTAACTCTGAACCCCATTCAGATTATCTATACCTTTATTGCACTCTGCCATTTTCATGGTATCTCTGCCCGAGTTTCCTTATTTTGGGCTTTGTACAAACTTCATAATTCTAATAAAAATGGGTGGTGGAGCTTCGCTTCCAGGCCCAAAAGAGCCCTCAAACTCAACCTGCCTTCCAAAATCAAGGGATGAAAGTCTCAATTTTTCTATGCCAATATGGATGGAGTGAGAATGGGTTGGGGAATTCCCAACATCAGTCCTAATAAAAACTTGATTATCAATGAGGAGGATCGAGAAGTCTTCGACTCGTTGATGTCTTCTGACATTCCTCCCTGCTGAGAGTTATTATCGAAGAGCAACCTCTGTGAGGCCAATATAGCACCGGCATCACCACCACTAGTGCCCGGTGAGCGCCACACTCTCTAGTCTTTTTTTTTCTTACTCTAATTTCTGATCCTTTGTGTAGCGATGAAGTTCTCTCCTGAGCACTTGATGGTGGGCATCCGGAGAAGGAGAGAGGCCGCCGGAGATACGGCAAGGGCAGCACCCAAGAGGCTTCGTCGAGAAGAACATGGCGAGTCATCCCGGCCCTCCATGGCTCCCTTCGAGGCCGCATCGGCAAGAGAGCCTCACTGAGAAGAATGAAGCGGGTCATCCCAGCCCCCAATGGCTCCCTCCGAGGCCACACCAGTGGGAGGGCCGAGAAGGGAGAGTCCCCCGATTGAGGTTCTAGTAACAGGGCCCTCTCCTATTGAAGCTAAGGCAAGGCCCTCGAGGGATGAGCACTCGGCTACTATTGAGCTCAGGGGTGAAGCTACACCAGAGGCAAGAAGCGGGGCGCCTCCCATTGTGAATGTTGAGGATGATGCTCCACCAGCCACCTAGCCGATGCTGGAAGGAGGAACACCTCCCACCAATGCCCCAAGGAGCCAACCATCTCAGGTGACAGCGATGCACCGCAGTCGGCTGGCAGAGCGTGTATTGAGCCGTTCCAGCCTTCCAAATTTTTAGGCCAAGCTTTGTAGTCAACCGATTGCCGATGCCCTCGATACTCTCTTTACCATCGCCCTTCATCTTTATGTTGAATTTGATCTGAGCTTCTAACCAATTGGCTCATACAGATGTCCAACGGCCTATTCATCCTTCGGGATACCTGCATTGGAACCGCCAAAAACTATGGGCATGCTCAGAAGGAGTTGACCACTGCTCAGACCCGGGCAAACAGCTTGGCCAAGGAGTTGGCTGAAGTCAAGACTCGAGAGGCAAAGGTGGCCAGTGAGCTCCGGGTCATTCAGGAAAATAGCCGCTTCTCGAATGCTCGGGTCGAGGAGGATGAGAGGAAGGCTAGAGTCACCGAAGTTAAATTGGCAGAGGCCATGACGAGGCTTACACCGTCTGAGGAGAAGTTGGATGATGTTCTCCTCAAATTAAGCCATATCGAGGAGAGGGCTGACAAGGCCAAGTTCAAGGCCCAGATGGCTGCGGAGAAGCTGGCTCTTGTGAAGGCGGATGCTTGAGTCGCCTGGGAAAGGATGATTTCCACCAAGGCTCAAGCCCGAGAGGTGACAGAGAAGTCGATCGCCGCCAAAGCCCAAGCTGCAGAGAAGATGGCTGCCGCTGAAGCCCAAGGTCAGAAGGCCATGGAGCACTACAAAGGCTCCACCGATTTTACCGCAGAGTTGAGTGAGGTGGCCATCGATGCCTTTCTCCATGGCTTCGAGAAGTGTAAGGAGAAGGTTTTTTGGATCTTAAGCGGCCTCGATCGCATTTAGCTTGGGGATGAAGAGGAGGATCCGGAGAGTGGCGGCGATGAAGATGGACTGGGACCCCCCGAGCCTTAGAACTCATTTTCTTTTCCTTTTTGACATTTTTGTAATCCGACTAGAGTCGGTCTTTTTGTATAATACTAAAATTGGATTAATGAAAGAAAAATTTTGTTCAAGGATAATGGACTTAGCTTTTCGTAGCGCTTTAGTCTCTTGGTGATTATGTCTTGACTTTAGCTTTTAGACTTAACTAGATACGCCTCCGATCTCATTGGCATATCTTGAGAGTCACTGATTCCATAGGGACACTTAGGCCTACCTCTGCCTTTTGAGCATTTGCTGAAGTACTCCTTGGATGCTAATACCAGTCATAGGTCCTTCAATGGTCATTTGAAACTACCTTAAGGATTTCTTGGTCGGCCTGAGAGTTAACTCGAGGCCACTGGGACCATAGGTCTTAAACCGCCTCAGGGGTTTCTCGGTCGGCCCGGGGGCATCCTTATGATTGCGGGACTATCGAGAGCCTTTTGAAACTACATCAGGGGTTTCTTCAGCCAGCCTAAGAGTTGAGTTGGAGCTGCCGAAGTCATAGGTCTTGAACCGCCTTGGAGGTTTTTTGGCCGGCCCGGAGGTGTCCTTATGATTGCGGGGCAACTGAAAGCTTTTAAAACTACCTCGAGGGTTTCTTCGGTTGGCCCGAGAGTTGACTCCGGGCCACTGGGACCATTCATCTTGAACCACTCGGGGGCTTCTCGGTCGGCCTGGGGGTATCCTTATGATCGCAGGGCTACTGAGAGAGCCTTTTAAAACTACCTTGGGGGTTTCTTCGATCGGCTCGGGAGTTAACTTGGGGCCATCGAAGTCATAGGTCTTGAACTACCTTGTAGGTTTCTCGGCCGGCCCGGGGGTGTCCTTATGATCGCTAGGCCGCTGAGAGCCTTTTGAAACTACCTTGGGGTTTCTTCGATCGGCCCGGGAGTTGACTCGGAGATGCTAGGACCATAGGTCTTGAACCACCTCGAGGGTTGCTCGGCCTACCCGAGGGTGTCCTTATAATTGCAGGACCGTCGAGAGCCTTTTGAAACTACCTTGGGGGTTTCTTTGATCGATCCGGGAGTTGACTAAGGGTCGTCGGAGTCATAGGTCTTGAACTGCCTCGGGGGTTTCTCGATCGGCCCGGGATGTTCTTATGATCGCTGGGCCACTGAAAGCCTTTTGAAACTACTTCGAGGGTTTCTTCAGCCAGCCTGGGAGTTGACTTGGGGCCATCGGGACCATAGGTCTTGAATCACCTTGAAGGTTTCTTGGCTGGCCCGGGGTTTCCTTACGATCACGGGGCCGCCGAGAGCCTTTTGAAACTATCTCGGGGTTTCTTTGGCTGGCCCGGGAGTTGACTCGGGGCCGTCAAAGTCATAGCTCTTGAATTGCCTCAAGGGTTTCTCGACCGGCCCAAGGGTGTCCTTATGATAGCGGGGCTGTTGAGAGCCTTTTGAAACTATGGAATTTTCTGAGCCAAATAGAAAGATAAAATTTAAGACTTTTCATATATTCATCGGCTGAATACACTTACTATTGATAATACCGACGAAGGTTATCCACATTCCAAGTGCGTGGGATTGGACGCCCATCGAGCTTCTCGATTCAACATGCTCCTCGATGAATAGAATTTTCTGACCCGAATAGAAAGTTAAAATTTAAGACTCTTTATATATTCATCGGCTGAATACACTCACTATTGATAATACCGGTAAAGATTATCCGCATTCCAAGTGCATGGGATTGGCCATCCATCGAGCTCCTTGATTTGATATGCTCCTCGATGAAGTGCTTTGGTAACCCAGTATGGCCCCTCTCAATTTAGAGATAGCTTGCCTCCTTCGATTGGCTTAGATACTTTGACCCTTCTGAGGATTAGATCTCCAGAGCGGAATGTCTTGAGGTGGACCCGAGTGTTGTAATATTTTGCTGCTCGCTAGCAAAAATAGCCATCTTGAGTCGTGCCTGGTCCCGCATCTCATCAATGAAGTCGAGGCCAACCCTTAGTTGATGAGGATTGTCTTCTTCATTGTATGATTCCATTCGGGGTCTTGGAAGGCCGATCTTCACTGGGATGACCGCTTCAGATCTGAAGACAAGACTGAAAGGAGTTTCTCTTGTGGGGATCCTTGGAGTCGTATGATACGCCCATGGAACACTTGGGAGTTTCTCTATCTATTTGCCTTTAAACTCATCTAGTTAGGTTTGAGTTCCTAAAGGATGGTCCGATTCATAACTTCTGCTTCTCCATTGGATTGTGGATGTCTAACAAAAGTGAATCGGTGGCAGATACCCAGCTTGGTGCAAAAAGTCTTGAATGCAGCATTATCAAATTGGTGACCATTGTCGATGATGATAGTGTGAGGTAGCCCAAAATGGCAGATAATAGACTTCTAGAAGATTATCCTTACTTTGCTCTCGGTGATTTTGGCTAACACCTTGACCTTAATCCATTTGGTGAAGTAATCGATGGTGACAAGTAAGAACCTCCATTGGCCTGAAGCTGAGGGGAATGGTCCAAGAATATCCATTCCCCATTGAGCGAAGGGCCATGGAGCAAAGAGTGGGCTCAGTTGAGAGGCTGACTATTGTTGGACATTAGAATATTGCTGGTAGCTGTCGCACTTCTGGACTAATTCAGTAGCATCCTTTCATATGGTGAGCCAATAATATCCCTGGTGGAGAGCCTTGTACGCGATTTGCCCCCCAGATGGTTCCCACATATGCCTTCATGGATCTCTCTGAGGATGTAATTGGCATCTACGAGACCAACACATTTGAGGAGGAGATAAGAGAAGGACTTCTTATATAATTGCCCATTCAGTAGTACAAACTTGGAAGCCCTCCACTTGAGTAGCCTAGCCTCCACGTGATCAGCGGGGAGAGTACCATCAGTGAGGTAGTATATGTAGGCATCCATCCATGTTGACTCCTATATAACTGGTAGAACTTCTTCCACTGCATCAATACTTGAAGTTTTTAGGTGTTCAACATATGTTCTTCCCAAGGTATTGTCCGTTGAAGTGGCTAGCTGCGACAAGGTATTGGCTCTGGCGTTTTCACCTCTAGAAATATAACTAATAGTGAAATGAGCCAATGAAGAGGTTAGTGACTTGACCTTATTCAGATATTGAGACATAATGGAGTCTCGAGCCTCATACTCTTTAGTAATTTGTCCAGAGATGAGCTGGGAGTCGGTAAAGGGCATGAGGTGCTTTACTTCAAACTCCTGCGTGAGCTTAATTCTGGCCAAGAAGGCCTCATACTCGGCTTGGTTATTTGTAGCTTTGAAGAGAAACTAGAGAGTGTACTCCAGCACTATGCCCTCCAGATTTGCAAGAACAAAATCAGCTCCACTTCCTTAAGAATTAGAAGCGCCATCAACATGAAGGATCCATGCTTCCGCCGCTCCCTCACTAGCGTTCGAATATGCCATTGGAAAATCTTTAGGTTGCTCCTTAGTCTAGGTGCATTCCATCAGAAAGTCCACTAGCACCTGGGACTTTAGGGCAGATCGGGATTGAAATGAAAGATCGAATTCTTCCAATTTGATTGCCCATTTAGCCAGTCGATCAGAAGTGTCAGAACGAGCCAGAATAGCTCAAAGGGACTGGTCCATGACCACCACGATCGGATGGGCTTGAAAATATGGCCTGAGACACTAAGCAAAAATGATTAATGCAAAAATGATCTTTTCAGTTTTAGAGTACCTGACCTCCGCATCATAGAGCACTTTGCTGGTATAGTAGATAGGTTTTTGTACTCCGATGGGGTCGAGGTATACTAGAACGGAGCTAACTGCCTCTAGGAAGATAGCAAGATAAAGAAAGAGCCTTTCTCTCTCCTTTGGCTTTGATAATAATGGTGGCGTAGACAAAAACTCCTTCAGCTCCTCGAAGGCTTTCTAGCAGCTCTCCATCCACTCGAAGCTATTCGCCTTGTGTAGAGCTTTAAAGAAGGATAAGCACCTTTCAGCTGATCTCGACAGGAACCGGCTTAGAGCGGCCACTCTTTCGGTGAGCCGCTGCATTTCTTTTTTATTGACTAACTGCCTCATGTCAAGAATGGTTTATATCTTCTCAAGTTTGCTTCAATCCTCCGCTAGGTCACCAACAAGCTCAGAATTTTTTTAGCTGTGACCTCAAATGCACACTTGCGAGGGTTAAGCTTCATTTGACAGTGCTGGAGGTTATTGAATGCTTCTTCTAAGTCAGCAACATTGTTAGTGATACAGGTGCTCTTGGTTAGCATATCATCCACATACACCTCCATGTTGCACCTAATCTGATCTTTAAAGACCTTATTCATCAATCTCTGGTAAGTGGCCCATGCGTTTTTCAACCCAAAGGATATCTTGTAACAGTAGATGCCTTTTTTGGTGATGAGAGAGATATTTTCTTCATTTGTCGAGTGTATCTTTATTTGATTGTATCCGAAGAAAGCATCCATAAAGCTGAGGAGCTCATAGCTAGAAGTAGAGTCCACTAATTGGTCAATTCATGGTAGCGAAAAGCTGTCCTTAGGACATGCTTTATTAAGTTGCCGAGTTAGCCCGAAGTTAATCCTAGGAACCTAAACATCTAAGGATCAAAACAAGGAGCCCAGATTAACCAACTAAGTGCCATTCATACATTAGGATCTGAGAAATAAATAGATAACCAGGTGGGTGCATATGAAGAAGAAGAATTAGAAGTCCCACAACTTGAACAACTTATTGAGCTGGATCAGCCTGAAACACCTGAGGCATCAGAGTCTGATGTAATGCCCAACCCACTAGCTGAGCCCATGCTAGCATGAATGAACCAAAAATTAGGGTTGTAGCATCATTCCCAAATAAACTTAAGCCCAACCAAAATTCAGCCCAATTTGATAAGATTTTGGAGGTCTTTAAGCAAGTTAGAGTGAACATCCCCTTATTGGACATGATCCAACAAGTCTCAACCTATGCCAAATTTCTTAAGGATTTATGTACCAAAAAGAAGACCACCAATGTGCCCAAGAGAGCCTTTCTTTCTGGCAGCCAGTGTGATCTCTTACCTGTCAAATCACATGCCGTGAAATACAGAGATCCAGTGCCACCCACTATTTCATGTATTATGGGGAACACCCTCATAAATAGGGCTCTATTAGACTTAGGGGTGAGTATTAATATATTACCATACTCTGTATATGAGCAACTAGGGTTAGGAAAACTAAAGTCTACAGGAATAACCCTACAACTAGCAAATAACTTTTTGAAAGTACCCAAGGGAATAGTAGAGGATGTGTTGATCAAAGTTGGTGACTTTATCTACCCAGTGGGCTTTGTGATTTTAGAAACTGAACCAGTGACAAACCCAAAGAGCCACATTCCAGTAATTTTAGATAGACTATTTTTAGCTACAGCTAATGCCCTAATTAATTGCCAAAATAAATTAATGAAACTTTCCTTTGGAAATATGTCAATTGATCTTAATATTTTTAATCATATCAATACACATCAAATGAGTGACTCAAATTATGTTCAGGACACTATTTATGATCCAATACCCTAGTGACGAAGAGCTTGACCTAGAAAACTGCATGAACCAAGATGGGGAGCAAATGAATGAGGTTGCTAATTGATGAAAATCAAGATGGAAACCTCCAACTGAACCACTAGAGAAAGTACCTGAACCATTACCCAAACCATCAATAGAGGAAGCATCCAAATTAGAACCGAAATCACTTCCCAGGCACTTCAAATATGCATACCTAGGTCCATCAGAAATCCTACTTATGATTATTTCAGCCAACCTAGACTCCTCATAAGAAGAAAAACTATTGAATAACAATAAAGAAGCATTAGGATGGACAATGGCTAACATAAAAGGGATTAGCCCCTCGATTGTTCAATATAGGATTCACTTAAGGGAGAAAATCAAGCTTATAAGAGACCCCCAAAGAAAACTTAAACCAACAATGAAGGAAGTAGTAAGGAAAGAGATCATCAAACTTCTTGACAATGGTAATTAAAGTGAGCAATGACGTCTGGCTAAAGATGTTAAACTTAACGCTTTTTGGGAGACAACCAAAATTTTTATTTTCTGACTTTATTTTAGTGATTCTTATTTTTAAGAATAAGAGACTACTCCGCATGGTCACTCCTAACATTACACGAGGCATATCTCATCCAGATGATATTTCTTCTCATTTTATTCTTTCTTACTCCATTGAGAATAATGAAAATTAAGTTGGGGGGTAAGAAAAGCCTTTTTCAAAAATATTTTAAAAACACCTTGGCAATTTTTAAAAATTTTAAATTTTTTTAAATCATGTGCCATGAAAGAAATTCTTGAGCAAAATCGACTAGGAAAAAGGTAATAGAGTTAGAAAGTATTAGCTAATTAATGTAGTGAGCAAAGGAGTAGACTAGCTGATCAGAATTTTAGCGGTCTACTTAGGTCATCTAAAGGCTATTAGCACTTTCATTGTACATGCATACTGACGAGGTAAACTAGGTATTAGTTGTAAGGTCAATTAAAGATTAATTATTACTGAAAATTAGTAATTGATATATAGCCCAACGAGAGAAACATGAATTTGATGAAAGAGCTACCTGCCTGATAAAAAAATAAAATAAATAAAATAAAAAAGGGGCAAGTCTAAACATTGGTTTTTCACCGAGTAACCGGACACCTTCGCCTAAGTGTTGTTGCTCGTGTCAAAAAGTGGCAGTGTAAAGATATCACAATAAATAAATAAATAAATAAATAAATAATATATATATATCAGGCAGTGTGAAAGCTACCTTAGCTCATGTACTTAATTTGAGGGTCTATAAAAAATTGACCAAAGTAAGTGATAAGCGAAGATACCATTGTTCCTTATAAGCTAATACTAAAATGCTAAGTTATCCATCACAAACATAAGTGCTGTAGATTTATAGATAAACTTTAAGAAAGTTTATGATAGTTTTGACTGTGAAATTTACTTCAAAAACTTAATACTTAGTTAGTGATACTGGCTAGCTTCGTTCAACCTTAAGCCTAGATTTAATTTTGCAAAAGAAAATCTTAGTGACATGATTTATTTTAATTACGTTACTAAGGGACTAGCAATGATTAAGTTCGGGGATGTGATAAGTCTATTTATTATTCTAATTTAACCATTAAAATAAATATTAATTACTTTAAATTTATTAAAAATTGATACTCTTTATGGATGTTTGAAGAAAAGAAGCCTATAGATGAAAATATCTAGATTTTGGGAGTCCAACGATGCAGACGACATTCAAATCAGGACTCTATTTATCTGAAAAGGAAGAAAGAGATGATTTCACCTGATTCTCGGTGTAAACTAAGGCAAGTGATGTAAAACGGATGGCTAAGGAGTTTTCTCACAATATCTGAATGATTTTGAACCTGATTGACTCCAACTTTGATTGGAAGGAAGCCCTAGATAAGTTCTATAAAAGGAGAACCTCATGCAGTAGTCAGAGGGAGAGTTTTCTTCAAAGTTATTTTTAATTTTCTTTTATTTAAATCATTGTATTTAAGCTTGAAAGAGGAAAATCATGGAGGTGATGCTGGCAGCAGCAATGCATAGCTAAACTCCTTCGACTTGGAATGATGATGAAGCATATAACCAGGTTATATTTTACTTTTTGTTATTGATTTTTATGCAATAAAAACATACTCTTCTTTCATATATCTTTCAAGTTATTTTTCTGATCGAGATTTTGATCTGGCATACATAGCCTGGACCCTCTATCGATGTACCATGATCTTAGAATATGTTACATGCCTAAGAGAGACAGATCATAGTATGATAGTTTAGACCTCTAACTTTGCAAATAATTAAATAGTTTATAATCTAAGAGGACGTGTCGTGATCTTCTAATACGGTATGTGCGTGACAAGAGATAAATTATTCTAACCTTGAATTTGCATAAATTATTGCTAGTGCAACATAAAGAAAAGAAGATAAAACCTGTTTGTATGGTGGATTCGGATTCCTGGGTTGCTTCTCCTACTATTTTAATTTTATTAATTACTTAGTTATTATCTTTTAATAACCGCTATTCTTAATATAATTCTCTACAGATAAATTTTCTTTTTTTTAAAAAAAATAATTATCCTTAATCTCCGAGGATATGATCCTAATTCATCACTAGCTATAGTAGTGAGTAGGTTTTATTTTCGACCGCCAACGATAGCAATCAACCCGTTGGGTACCATCAGACGCGATTGTGCAGGAGTTTCGCCATGGTGGTGCACCCAATGATATCAAGGCTGTAAGCTTAGCCCACTGGTTCTATGTTCCAGTTTGCTGACCATGGAGCCAAAGAGCTTGTTCTGGGTAGGCCGTGGGTTGCCAACGGCTAGCTGATCGCGGTGGAGGATTAGAGAGTAGAGTTCGTGCCAGCAGACGATGCCATTGTCTCTGCTCTCCTATGGATACGCTTGCCCAACCTCTCAATTGAGTTTTGAGTTGATGAAATCCTACAGTCCATCCTTTCTGTAGCTGGACAGTCTTCTCCGATTCATTCACCAAAGAAAAGAGGAGAGGAGGGTTTGCTCAAGCATGTGTTCAGGTAGATCTGAAGCCCCTCCATCCTGGGGCTAGAATCCGGGGAAGTTGTTCCCCGTTCTAGCAGCAATTCTCCTATGAACACCTAGAGGGAATCTGCGGCCACTATGGTACTATCCATTCGAAACGGTCCCTGCTCCTCTGTTCAAGGGAAGGAACCAAGGTTTGTCCCCTAGGCTGGCTCTCTCGGCGATGGAGCCCCCCTTAGGACCAAGATTTGAGCCCCAAGAAGTCCAGTTTAGGCTAGTAT
>UESW01001441.1:194151-252784 GCA_900491605.1 Calamus simplicifolius | reverse complement strand
TTCCTAAAAGCCAGTTCTTCGTCTTCTTTACAGTTGCAACCCCTCGCTGGGCCCATTCTGCCCACCGCATCTGAAAAAAGGCATCATAAAATAGATATCAACTAAACAAATCAAAGTTTCAAATGGACATGTTTCATAAGTTCATAAAAACGTTAACTCTAACTCACAATTCAGATGAACGTAAGGTTAGCCACACGTCCTTTATTTTATGGTCCAACTCTTTGCTAGTTAAGAAAAGTTCTAAATTCCATAATGGCGATTAAAACACCACTATTGATGAACTCATAAAGATCCAGTTCTAACCTAAGCAGAAACAGGTATTATTAAATTAAGTGAAACATTGAGTTTGGTCTCAGTCAACATCCAAAACAACCAATTTAAAGATTAACTATTTTCTTATAAGATCTAAGAGGAATTAAAGGATACAAAAAGGCAAAGGATATGGAGGTCCAAACATAAGTCGGATTGATTAAACCTATTTGAACACAATCTTGCATGCTTTTTGGTATCTGCTGATCTGATTTTGGAAACAACACTCATCTCCCTTTAACTACTAGGAGGCTTTTTCTCTTTCTATTCCTTTCTTTTCTTTTCCTTTCCTTTTTTTTTTCTTTTCTTTTGAGCAAACTATGGGGGCAATTGAGGTAGTGTTTTTTACAGCTGAGGATACCTTACATAGACCTCCTATTGCCACCAACCACCAAGGTTTAAAGTCATCCACATGCAAGCGTCTGCTCTAAAATGGAAAGAGATTAATATTACCATAACTTGAGCTATTTAAACCTCAACGGCTCTTAAGCCTATCTTAAAATGGTTGTGTGGGGAGAAGCCTTCTAGACAGAAATGGATATCCATACTTCTAGTAGTTGATAAGCTGCTTAAATCATTAGTGCCCGTGCCATCCAATCAAAATTATCCAAAGAAAAATATGTATAGATGATTAAAAAAAAGCTGAATCTCTGCATGACAATAAAAAAAGAAAGGGCATATGTTGGATGAAGGGTGAAAGAGAAGGGGAGAGATGCAACAACTAAAACATATGAGATAGTTGTTAACGGGAAAATCTAGTGGGGATGATTCGAAAGGAGTGAAGCTTTTAACACTGAAGTCTAGGATGGCTCAAGGAAAAAAAAAGAAAAGAAAAAAAAAAGAAAAAGAGAAAAGATGCTCATATTGTATAGATAGGAGGGTGAAATATGTTGGAATCACATTTTGATATTGATGGTTTCATTGTGCATGGCTTTGCTAGTTTTTGAAGACCTGGTTAGTCTTTTGCCATTTTAGGATTTCATTTGCATTAATATTCTCTTTCAGAAGTTTTTTCTAATAGCTGTTCAGGTATTTTTAATCCAAAGGCTGATATCGATCTAACCCTATAACTTCTTGGGACTTATTTGGTACATAATTTATCCTAATCAGCATGTTCGTGGAAAGCTGCTCAAGAAGTGTTGGGAGGAGGGGGGGAGGGCAACCTATTTTGGATGCAGAGAAAAGGACAGCAAGAAACATAGGAGAAAATAAAAAAAAGAGAAAGCAAAAAAAAGAAAAAAATAAGATAAAATATAAGAAAAAAAAGAAAAAGAAGAAAATGAAAATAACAATTAGTTATCTGAGTAAACAAACCTACTCCCTATCTTTCTTCCCATTATCCTGTCTTATATTCCGTATGTAGCAATAAGGTCATAGGAAAAATGTTCTGTATGGTTCGACTTCTAAATTCAGTTCAAGGTGATTCATAGTTTGGGGCTCCCTAGTCTCCCTAACCAGTACATCACTAGTTTGATACAGAACACGCCATATCAACTTGTATTGATCCAATAGCGAAATAATACCAATTTTTGGTACGATGAACCTTGTTTTATACTAAGCAATTCTTAGGTGATTCAACACCCTAATGCTTTTAAGATTCATGCTCCCATGCATGCTCTCGTTTCAAGTAAAGAAAGGTCTAAATATGGAAAGATCAATGCATAAATCATTAGAAAGATGAAGCTAAGATTCATATGAGGGCTTCTGTGCATGCATGTGCATGTCTATTTATCTGTCTTTCTATTTTTCACATGCAACTCAATAAATATGAGGACTTCTGTGTATATGTGCATGTCTATTTATTTGTCTTTCTATTTTTCATATGCAACTCAATAAATATGAGGCTTCTGTGTATATGTGCATATCTATTTATCTGTCTTTCTATTTTTCATGTACAATTCAATAAGGATTATTTACACATCTGTCCCCTTTTTTCTTCCAATTTCAAACTAACCATCATTTCTTCTAAAAAGACATATGGCACCAGATTTTAAGTGTCTTAGAAAAAATACTCTCTTTTCATTAACAAATTACTAACTGTATGGCCCTAAGATTTTTTATAGTAATAACTCAAGGTAGATTAGACAGATAAGCCATTCCCCACTATCATTTCCATTTAAAGAGGGTGATCAATGAAGGGTATAATCATTTTTAAACAAAAAGAGATCAACCAGATTAGTCATTAGTTGAACAACCAGGGGTTTCTGTCCTATTCACCAAAAAAGGGGAAATATATGTACTTTTACAAGAAAAGAGAACAATATTGAAATCGGGTTGGAAAAGGGGGGACTGGCATGACAAATCCCTAAAATAAGAATATTTCATGTGCCCCCCAAGTTGTTTTGTTGAAATAATATATAAAAGATATCAGAGAAATTAAAGATGCAAGTGAAATTTTAAAGCATATAAGATTCAGCACCTGCCCCCAACCCTGCTTTCACACATTCAGGCATCAATAATGTTAACTGATATGCAATTTGTTTCTTAAGCAATTAATTGGTGAAATCATGGCTTGTGGTCAAATTTTCCTTGACATATTAAGATGTGATGAAAATCCAGAAGAACAAATCAGTAAAGGAGAAAGATGATGACAAAATTATTTTTCACTCTAAGGATTGAATTACAACCAAGAGTTTAGAAGGTAAAGAAGTGTAACAACAACTGAAATATAAAGAAAGATGTAGAAGGTAGTCAACGTAGCCACTTATGTAGCTGCACATGCACATGCACATGCGCCTCCTGGCTACCCATCTTAGGGCCTAGGCCACCTTGTATGTGGATGGGCCACACTGTGGGAGACTTAAGTGGCCTGCATAAGCCCAAGCCGCAGATAAGTGGTCCCTTGGCTCCTTTACTCCTCCGTATTCACTTTTTTTCTAATTTTTCTAAATATTTACTGCATTATTTCTAAATTTCTTATTTTTTATCTACTTCAATGAATTTACTTATTTTTAAATAGTTTGTTTAGTTTTTCTATTTTATCTGAATATTTACTGCGTTATTTCTAAATTTCATATTTTTTTATCTACTTCAATGCATTTACTTATGTTTAAATAGTTTGTTTTTACTACATAAGTTCCATTTTATGAATCTACTATTATAAACAGCCTGGGTGCTTGTTAAGCAGCTACATACGGCTTAGACACTATATGTCACCTCAACCATCCATGTATCCTGGCTGCATTTTGAAACCTTGTTTTCCAAAACGATAAACATAAAAAAAAATGTCAACAAAATTTGCATACCATCCTATCCAAGTCCTCTGGTGATAATGATGACATGGCTTGTTGAGCTTTTGCTGCCTTTTCCTTTGATAGCTTCATCCCAAATTGTTCGCTCATATTTGCCATCATTTCTGGGCTCATATTCTTCATCATAGAAGTAAACATCTGCCAATTGATGATCTTAAAAGGATAAGAAAACACAGAATTTGAAGGAATAGATGCCTGATGGCCAACTTGAGGAATAAAACAAGTGAAAATCGCCAAACCTGCTGCATGGCTGGATCTTTCAGTGAATTTCTTATGTTCTCCTGCAAATCAGCCATTGATGTTGGGATACTAGAAGATGATTGACCTATTCTTGAATTGAGAAACTCATCAGAAGCATTGCTGCTCACACAGTGATCCTCCATAGAAGAACTACCTGCAACATCTGATGATTGCAGGCAACTTTCTGATCTTTGGGCACGACCTTCAGTTGTTGCTGTTGGCAAAGGTGTACCATTTACATTTAATGAAGCAGCAGCCTAGAGCATCTTCTGCAGCTCCTCCGGAGACATTTTGTCAATGGTATTCGATGCCATCTTAACCATTTCAGGTGTCAGTTCTGGAAAATTTGAACCTGGTCTTCTACCATCTGGGCCTTGTCCATGCAAGGAAGAAGCTACTTGGAACACTTTCTGAAGCTCTTCGGGCTTCATGCTCCTAATCATTTCTGTGGCTGTTCTAACCATGTCAGGTGACATTCCCCGCACACCCTGAGCTGCCAGAGTATCAGGATCGGCATTCGAGACATAATTTTGGAATAACCTGGAGGGTTATAAACAAATAAAAAACTGAAAAGACTCAGCAAAATAGGTGCACGGAAACACACACATGCATATTGGTCAATGCAAAATTTTGTATATTAAATCATGTAATTTTGATAAATGATCATATAAAGAAAAAGCACATTTGTTAAGGCTCAGGCACTGTAATTATCCAATTTATCCATTGGAAACACACTGATTGTTTGTGAAACAGAACAATACCTATTAAAAGATATAAGCAAATAAAAGATGCTAAAATTACACCTCACTTTAGTTATATATAGTAGCACACATATTTTTTAGTGAAGCGGAAGTGGAAGAGTCTCCACTATTTTTCATTCTACAAGAACTATTGCTGCAAGTAAATTATGTGTCTATAAAATAGGTGAAAATTTGCATATAAAATTAATTTAGTACAGATATACCTGACAGTTTCAGAATCATCTTTGAAGCCTTGTAACAACTCAGAATCATCAGGGAAACCAGGATAAGACCCATTCACTTTTGAAGAGCTCCCACCAGCTTCAACTGGCTTGGTCACAGAATACTCCACTGATGCACTTCTATGACTTTCTGATGGCATGGGTCGGGTCTCCTCTTCCACTATCTCTTCAATAACCAAACCTGCAAAACAAAACAGGCAAAACCAACAACAAAAACTGAACATAGATATTTACAGTAACTAGTTGAAAATGATCCATTTCAAGAAAAAAACACCAACCTAGATATGATTTGGAAATGAAAAGAAATTAAATGAAACTTACCTGGTGACACGTTCCTATCCCCACCTTCCTTCATCAATTTTTCATTGGCATCTCTGCATTAATTAGAAAATACCCATGAAACACATTTCTATAGATGAATTACTGGACTTCCCATACCTCCAAAATATGAAAATCCCGTGTTTTGTATTACCTTAGGACATCAGCTATAGTTTCATCTTCAGGGGAAATTGCATGAGCCTCCTTCAAATCAGAGACAGCAGCCTAATACATATTTCAGTTATTAAAACTCTATTCAGTAAGAATACCTTTAATAAAATATCTTTTACACATGAAGCTAGTTAACTTACTAGAAAACCAAAATGTCAATAAGTGCAATAGTAAATGATAAATTATAACTCACTTCTAACTTTCCAAGTTCCCTAAATGCTTGACCCCTGCGATAAAGAGCTTTTACATTCTTTGAGTCATATGCCAAAACCTGTAATTAAAACAAGTCTCAAATGCACAAAAAGTAAGCTGATGACAATTTTGTTAAAGAAGATATTTTCATATATTATAACTCAAGTTAAATGCCAAATTTTACAGTGTAATCCTAGTTCAGGAACTCAAACAAGTAGTTGCATGAAAAATCAAGAGAAAAGCTGATTAAAGGATAGTAAAAGAGAATGAGGAGTTACTATGTTGAAAGGAATCAGGCACTGGTCAACTCCACATGATGGAATCAAAGCATGGACCAGAATCACAATAGATGGGAGCATTCACTTAATTAAGGGCTGGCCTGTCCAGTTCATTTTGATCTGGACATAAGTTTTGACGTGCACAAATTAAGCATGCATGAATTACTGCTTCAATTAGGCTGCTTTGATTAATTATGTATTCTCATTTTTTTAAGAAAAGCCATTTTCTAGACATAACTTACACAAGAAATTCTTTTATTGCTGCATAATGTATGCATAATATCTATGAAGATGTAATATACATACCTATGCATTAGGGTCTGCAGGCATGGGTGTGCCGCGGAGAAATGTGTGTGTGTGTGTGTGTACGCTATACATATGTGTGAATGAAATTATAGAGAAAGAAGTTTAGGGTAGGGGGGAGGGGGGCGCACAGAAGAACAAAAAAATTGATTGAGCATACTTCTGACCCTTCCTTAATGCAGTCCTCAAATTGCCTTGTTTTCAGGTAACATGACATTATAATAAGAGAAAATTGCAACTGGAGAGTTCTATCCTGGGATGATGGGATTCCTTTTAAGTTGTCTTTTGCCTAATAATACGAAATAGTCAATAAATTATTATTACCTGAAGATGATAAAATTTTAAAGAGTAGATAGGGAAAAAACTGACATTATAATGTAACACAAAAGAAACTATAAACATACAAGCAAGTATTTTTTAGCTGCATCATGATATTGCCCATGGCTATGAAGCTCATTCCCCTGAAATAAGAAAAGCATACTTGATTAAAAAAAGATTAATTCTGAAGCTATGACCAAATAAGAACAAATGGATTATCAGAATGAGAAGACATAAATAAAGCAGTCAACAAATACTCATTTTAAAGCAATGGTCAGGGCCAACAAATAATGCAACAAGAAACAAGATAAATCATAAACAGATCAGCTTGAAACATGCTATTTTGAATTCACTTAAGCAACTTTTTCTTCTTCAACAAACATGGTGGTATCCAAACCTTGAATCCACATTCATCCCTCGATTAACTTTATAGATGAGAAGTACAAAACAGCATAAGGATTTTAGCAGTAAAAAACTAGAAAACACATAAAATGGTTGGAGAAAATAACTTCAAAAAAATGAAAGCTGCATTTTGGAATGTCCATAAATGTGTGGTCAACTTAAATATTCAAAAGGATTCAGTCTATGGAGGAGACAAGCAGGCAAAAGTTTTCTGCGCACAGCCAGACAGGAACAATTAACATTGTGTATGATACAACAGCTACATAATTGATATTATATCGAGCTTGGTAAGAGGGAAATAGGTGAAAAAGAGAAGAAAGGGTTCAAGTTTCCTTCCATGGAAAGAAATGTTCAAATATTAAGGTGTTAACATACATGGTAAGAAAAATGAAATTAAAAAAAGAAGTTAATTTTACTTTTGAAAGAGAAACTTTAATCTTACTTTTGATACTAAAGGTTTTTGGCTGAAAACTAAAAACTCCAATTTTCCCTAATATCTAGAGCAAGACTTTCTGAATTTTTTTCTTACCATTTTACCAAACCAAATTGAAGCAAAACTATGTTCCCCAGGAAAAATAAAGTGTTCCGCAATATTTTGCTTGTAACTAAGAAAGATACTAGGTGACAGCAAACAAGTCCAGTTTGACGTAAGTAGAAGTGTTTCAAGCAAACTATGAACTTTACTACAAGTGCCTATGATCTGACCTCGTGGATGACTCAAAAAAATAATCATTATGCTCATCAACCCTTAATGGGAAGGGAAAAATAAGGTAAGTAAAACTTGATTAACGGTGACAATTGGAGGAATGGAGCAAAGAAAAAGATGTGCAAATGAAGACAGTCTTGTCCTTTGTGAAGCAATGTAGGTTAGGGGGCATATGAAAAATTTTGGCCTAAAATCTCCTAAAACTTATCTTATCATTACACAAGGTATTGTATTGTCTCCTTAGCTGCTTGATAAAGAAGGTCGAAAGCATAATCTTAACAATAGCTTATCAAAAAGTTGCATTTGAAGACTAAGCAACAAGAACACCTTTTAAGCTTTCTTGACCACTTGATTGGGCACAAAATATATGGTAATGATATCATATCTTTCACAATAACTAGGTCAATTAACCATGGGTAACTGTCGATGAAGTATGATGCAAAATTTACCCCATAGGATAAAATTGTTTATCAAAAACAAAAAAATATGGTTGTTAGATGAAATAAGTTCAAATTTTGAAAGGCATGATCCAACCAGGTCAAGGAAGGAGGATTCCCATGCTACTGCCATTAGGTTTGACCCAATGTCAAACATGGTCGTTAAGGTGCTCAACTCATGGTTTCAAGTTCCGACGGGATGTCCCGTGGGAAGGCAGGACGAACTGTTCTCCCCAATGTTTGGATTGAAACCACTCTGCCATCATCCCAAAATTTGAATAGGCACATATTTGGACATCCTTCATGTCAATTATTACAATGGCGTAGGATGGCGGCATGTTCCATTCTACGAAGAAATTGAGACAGCCTTATTTCATAGAATTTAAAACCTTTGTTCATTTAATCAAGTCATAAGTCAAATTGGTTAATTAGAATTTCTTCAATTAAATGTTTTTTGGTCTATGGACATATCCACCTATAGTGTTTAGTATAATCCAAAAACCAAAACAGAATTCACTAAAAGACTCCCCGGAGTCCAATCCTCTTGATATGTCCAAGATACTCCAACTCTTCTTCAACAAACTCACATTTTGCCAACTTGATGAAGAAATGGTGCTCCTCCAACAACCCAACCACCGTCTCAAAATGACCAACATATTCTTCCATAGATTCAAAGTATATAAGAATGTCATCAAAAAATAGTAGCACAAATTTGCGCAAAAAAGGCTTGAATACCTCATTCATGGTGGCTTGAAATGTGGAGGGGGCATTGCACAAACCAAATAGCATGACAAGGTATTCATAGTGTCCCTAGTGTGTTCTGAAAGCCGTTTTGTACACATCATCTTTCTTTATTCCGATTAGATGGTACCCCGCTCTCAAATCCAATTTGATGAAACCACCGCACCATGTAACTCATCCAACATCTCATCCACCATGGGAATAGAACAACGGTCCTTCACTATTGCTTTATTTAGGGCCCTATAGTCGGTGCAAAACCTCCATAAACCATCATTCTTACTTATCAACAACACCGGTGAAGAGAAAGGACTAGTACTGGGTCGAATCAACCCTTGCTTCAGCATTTCTTCCACTTGCTGCTCTATTTCTCCTTTCTGAAAATGGGCATAACGAAAAGAGGTAACATTCACTAGTCTTATCTCATCCCGTAGAACAATTCGATGATCGAAGGATCTATTTGGTGGCAACCCATTTGGTAGCTCCAAAACATTTTTGTGCTCTTCAATTACACACCTTATTAAAGTAGGTAGTTGCTACAATTTTTCTGCTTTACCCTCTTCACCATGCTTCCCATCATCCCATGCTTAATTGGTCTTTGCTAGTACAATGGCAAAACAACATGCACTACTCCGGTATAATTTTTCCATCATATTTGCTTCACATTGCTGAATTTCTTTGGAGATTAGTGCTTTCCAAACCCTCTTTTTACCACCAAATTTGAATTCCATTGTCATAGACCAATAGTCGGTCAACACCCTTTCAACACTCTTCAACCAAGCACTTTCAACTACTACTTCTAGGCCCACAATAGTGATGGCATGCAGATTCGTAACAATCTTAACACCTTAAATATTGATCTTCACATCCCGCACCATCTCATCATATTTCAGCTTTTCCCCATTGGCAACCTTTGCCTCAAATGGTTCAACCGCTACCCTCCGGAGTCCAATCTTCTTGATATGTCCAAGATACTCCAACTCTTCTTGAACAAACTCACATTTTGCCAACTTGACGAAGAAATGGTGCTCCGCCAACAACCCAACCACCGTCTCCAAATGACCAACATGTTCTTCCATAGATTTGAAGTATATAAGAATGTAATCAAAAAATACTAGCACAAATTTGCGCAAAAAAGGCTTGAATACCTCATTCGTGGCGACTTGAAACGTGGAGGGGGCGTTGCACAACCCAAATGGCATGACAAGGAATTCATAGTGTCCCAAGTGTGTTCTGAAAGCCGTTTTGGGCACATCATCTTTCTTCATTCTGATTTGATGGTACCCCGCTCTTAAATCCAATTTGGTGAAGACCACCGCACCATGTAACTCATCCAACATCTTATCCACCGTGGGAATGGAAAAACAGTCCTTCACTGTAGCTTTATTTAAGGCCCTATAGTCATTGCAAAACCTCCATAAACCATCCTTCTTACTTACCAACAACATCGGTGAAGAGACAGAATTAGTACTGGGTCTAATCAACCCTTACTTCAACATTTCTTCCACTTGCCGCTCTATTTCTCCTTTCTGAAAATGGGCATAATGATAAGGGGTAATATTAACCGGTCTTATCTCATCCCATAGAACAATGCGATGATCAAAGGACCTACTTGGTGGCAACCCATTTAGTAGCTCCAAAACTTTTTTATGCTCTTCAATCACACGCCTTATTAAAGTAGGTAGTTGCTGCAATTTTTCTGCTTTACCCTCTTAACCTTGCTTCCCATCATCCCGTGCTTGATTGGTATTTGCTAGTACAATGGCAAAACAACATGCACTACTCCGATATAATTTTTCTATCATATTTGCTTCACATTACTGAATTTCTTTGGAGATTAGTGCTTTCCAAACCCTCTTTTTGCCACCAAATTTGAATTCCATTATCATAGACCCATACTCGGTCAACACCCTTCCAACACTCTTCAACCAAGCACTTTAAAGTACTACATCTAGCCCACAATAGTGATGACATGCAGATTTGTAACAATCTTAACACCTTGAATATTGATCTTCACATACCGCACCATCTCATCACATTTCAGCTTTTCTCCATTAGCAACCTTTACCTTAAATAGTCCAATCGCTATCCCCGGAGTCCAATCCTCTTAATATGTCCAAGATCAACTCTTCTTGAACAAACTCATATTTTGTCAACTTGAAGATATGGTGCTCCTCCAACAACCCAAACACCATCTAAAAATGACCAACATGTTCTTTCATAGACTTGAAGTATATAAAAATGTCATCAAAAAATACTAGCACAAATTTGCGCAAGAAAGGCTTGAATACCTCATTCATGGCGGCTTGAAACGTGGAGGGGGCATTGCACAACCCAAATAACATGACAAGGTATTCATAGTGTCTCGAGTGTATTCTGAAAGCCGTTTTGTGCACATCATCTTTCGTTATTCTGAATTGATGGTATCCCGCTTTCAAATCCAATTTGGTGAAGACCACCGCACCATGTAACTCATCCAACATCTCATCCATCGTGGGAATGAAAAAACGATCCTTCACTGTAGCTTTATTTAGGGCCCTATAGTCTGTGGAAAACCTCCATAAACCATCCTTCCTACTTACCAACAACACCGGTGAAGAGAAAGGACGAGTACTGGGTCGAATCAACCCTTGCTTCAACATTTCTTCCACTTTCCGCTCTATTTCTCCTTTCTGAAAATGGGCGTAACGATAAGGGGTAACTTTCCCGGTCTTGTCTCATCCCGTTGAACAATTCGATGATCAAAGGACCAACTTGGTGGCAACCCATTTGGTAGATCCAAAACATTTTTGTGCTCTTCAATCACACGCCTTATTGAAGTAGGTAGTTGCTGCAATTTTTCTGCTTTACCCTCTTCACCTTGCTTCCCATCATCCCGTGCTTAATTGGTATTGGCTAGTACAACGGAAAAACAACATGCACAACTCCGGTATAATTTTTCCATCATATTTGCTTCACGTTGCTAAATTTCTTTGGAGATTAGTGCTTTCCAAACCCTCTTTTTGCCACCAAATTTGAATTCCATTGTCATAGACCAATAGTCGGTCAACACCCTTCCAACACTCTTCAACCAAGCACTTTTAACTACTACATCTAAGCCCACAATAGTGATGGCAAGCAGATCCGTAACAATATTAACACCTTAAATATTGATCTACACATCCCGCACCATCTCATCACATTTCAGCTTTTCCCAATTGCAACCTTTACCTAAAATGGTTCAACCGCTACTCCCCGAAGTCCAATCCTCTTGATATGTCCAAGATACTCAGAATCTTCTTGAGCAAACTCACATTTTGCCAACTTGATGAAGAAATGGTGCTCCAACAACAACCCGACCACCGTCTCAAAATGACCAACATGTTCTTCCATAGACTTGAAGTATATAAGAATGTCATCAAAAAATAGCAGCACAAATTTGCGCAAGAAAGGTTTGAATACCTCATTCATGGTGGCTTGAAACGTGGAGGGAGCGTTGCACAACCCAAATAGCATGACAAGGTATTCAGTGTCCCGAGAATGTTCTGAAAGCCATTTTGTGCACATCATCTTTCTTCATTCTGATTTGATGGTACCCCGCTCTTAAATCCAATTTGGTGAAGACCACCGCACCATGTAACTCATCCAACATCTTATCCACCGTGGGAATGGAAAAACGGTCCTTCACTACAGCTTCATTTAGGGCCCTATAGTCGGTGCAAAACCTTCATAAACCATCCTTCTTCCTTACCAACAACACCGGTGAAGAGAAAGGACTAGTACTGGGTCGAATCAACCCTTGCTTCAGCATTTCTTTCACTTGCCGCTCTATTTCTCCTTTCTGAAAATGGATATAACGATAAGGGAGAACATTCACCGGTCTTGTCTCATTGCGTAGAACAATTCGATGATCAAATGACCTACTTGGTGGCAACCCATTTGGTAGCTCCAAAACATTTTTGTGCTATTTAATCACACGCCTTATTGAAGTAGGTAGTTGTGCAATTTTTCTGCTTTACCCTCTTCACCTTGCTTCCCATCATCCCATGCTTGATTTGTATTGGCCAGTAAATGGCAAAACAAATGCATTGCTCCGGTATAATTTTTCCATCATATTTGCTTCACATTGTTGAATTTCTTTGGAGAACCAATTTTGAATTCCATTGTCATAGACCCATAATCGGTCAACACCCTTCCAACACTCTTCAACCAAGCACTTCCAAGTACTACATCTAAGCCCACAATAGTGATGGCATGCAGATCCATAACAATCTTAACACCATGAATATTGATCTTCACATCCCGCACCATCTTATCACATTTCAGCATTTCCCCATTGGCAACCTTTACCTCAAATGGTTCAACCGCTACTCCTCGGAGTCCAATCCTCTTGATATGTCCAAGATACTCCAACTATTCTTGAACAAACTCACATTTTGCAAACTTGATGAAGAAATGGTGCTCCTCCAACAATCCAAGCATCGTCTCCAAATGGCCAACATGTTCTTCCATAGATTTGGACTATATAAGAGTGTCATCGAAAAATACTAGCATAAATTTGCGCAAGAAAGGCTTGAATACCTCATTCATGGCGGCTTGAAACGTGGAGGGGGCATTGCACAACCCAAATAGCATGACAAGGTATTCATAGTGTTCCGAGTGTGTTTTAAAAGCCGTTTTGTAAACATCATCATTCTTTATTCTGATTTGAAAGGTACCCCGCTCTCAAATCCAATTTGGTGAAGACCATCACACCATGTAACTCGTCCAACATCTCATCCACCGTGGGAATGAAAAAACGTTCCTTCACTGTTGCTTTATTTAGGGCCCTATATTCGGTGCAAAACCTCCATAAACCATCCTTCTTGCTTACCAACATCGGTGAAGAGAAAAGACTAGTACTGGGTCGAATCAACCCTTGCTTCAGCATTTCTTCCACTTGCCGCTCTATTTCTCCTTTCTGAAAATGGGCATAACGATAAGGGAGAACATTCACCAGTCTTGTCTCATTCCATAGAAAAATTCGATGATCAAAGGACCTACTTGGTGGCAACCCATTTGGTAGCTCCAAAACATTTTTGTGCTCTTCAATTACAAACCTTATTGAAGTAGGTAGTTGTTGCAATTTTTCTGCTTTACCCTCTTCACCATGCTTCCCATCATCTCGTGCACTACTCCGGTATAATTTTTCCATCATATTTGCTTCACAATGCTGAATTTCTTTGGAGATTAGTGCTTTCCAAACCCTTTTTGCCACCAAATTTGATTTCCATTGTCATATACCAATAGTCGGTCAACACCATTCCAACACTCTTCAACCAAGCACTTTCAAGTACTACATCTAGGCCCACAATAGTGTTGGCATACAGATTTGTAACAATCTTAACACATTAATTATTGATCTTCACATCCCGCACCATTTCATCACATTTCAGCTTTTCCCCATTGCCAACCTTTACCTCAAATGGTTCAACCGCTACTCCCTGGAGTCCAATCCTCTTGATATGTCCAAGATACTCCAACTCTTCTTGAACAAACTCACATTTTGCCAACTTGATGAAGAAATGATGCTCCTCCAACAACCCAAGCACCGTCTCCAAATGACAAACATGTTCTTCCATAGACTTGGCGTATATAAGAATATTATCAAAAAATACTAGCATAAATTTGCGTAAGAAAGGCTTGAATACCTCATTCATGGCGGCTTGAAATGTGGAGGGAGTGTTGCACAACCCAAATGGCATGACAAGGTATTCATAGTATTCCGGTGTGTTCTGAAAGCCGTTTTGTGCACATCATATTTCTTCATTCTGATTTGATAGTACCCTGCTCCCAAATCCAATTTGGTGAAGACCACCGAACCATGTAACTCATCCAACATCTCATCCACCGTGGGAACGGAAAAATGGTCCTTCACTGTAGCTTCATTTAGGGCCATATAGTCGGTGCAAAACCTCCATGAACCATCCTTCTTCCTTACCAACAACACCGGTGAAGAGAAAGGACTAGTACTAGGTCGAATCAACCCTTGCTTCAGCATTTCTTCCACTTGCCGCACTATTTCTCCTTTTTGAAATGGGCATAACGATAAGGGGGAACATTCACTGATCTTGTCTTATCCTGTAGAACAATTCGATGATCAAAGGGCCTACTAAGTGGCAACCCATTTGGTAACTCCAAAACATTTTTGTGCTCTTCAATCACACGCCATATTGAAGTAGGTAGTTGCTGTAATTTTTCTGCTTTACCCCCTTCACCTTGCTTCCCATCATCCCGTGCTTGATTGGCGTTGGCTAGTAAAATGGCAAAAAAAAAAATGCACTACTTGGTATAATTTATCCATCATATTTGCTTTACATTGCTGAATTTCTTTGGAGATTAGTGATTTTCAAACCCTCTTTTTGCCACCAAATTTGAATTCCATTGTCATAGACCCATAGTTGGTCAACACCCTTCCAACACTCTTCAACCAAGCACTTTCAAGTACTACATCTAAGCCCACAATAGTGATGACATGCAGATCCGTAACAATCTTAACACCTTGAATATTGATCTTCACATCCCGCACCGCACCATCTCATCACATTTCAGCTTTTTCCCATTAGCAACCTTTACCTCAAATAGTTCAACCGCTACTCCCGGAAGTCCAATCCTCTTAATATGTCCAAGATACTCAACCCTTCTTGAACAAACTCATATTTTGCCAACTTGATGAAGAAATGGGGTTGCTCCAACAACCCAACCACCGTCTCCAAATGACCAACATGTTTTTCCATATACATCAAGTATATAAGAATGTCATCAAAAAATACTAGCACAAATTTGCAAAGGCTTAATACCTCATTCATGGCGACTTGAAACGTGGAGGGGGTGTTGCACAACCCAAATGGCATGATAAGGTATTCATAGTGTCCCGAATGTGTTCTGAAAGCCGTTTTGTGCACATTATCTTTCTTCATTCTGATTTGATGATACCCCACTCTTAAATCCAATTAGATGAAGACAACCACACCATGTAACTCATCCAACATCTCATCCATCGTGAAAATGGGAAAACGGTCCTTCATTGTAGCTTCATTTAGGGCCCTATAGTCGGTGCAAAACCTCCATTAACCATCTTTATTCCTTTTCAACAACACCGGTGAAAAGAAAGGACTAGTACTGGGTCGAATCAACCCTAGCTTCAGCATTTCTTCCACTTGCCGCTCTATTTCTCCTTTCTGAAAATGGACATAACGATAAGGGGGTACATTCACCGGTCTTGTCTCATCCCGTAGAACAATTTGATGATCAAAGGACCTACTTGGTGGCAACCCATTTGGTAGCTCCAAAACATTTTTGTGCTCTTCAATTACACACCTCGTTGAAGTAGGTAGTTGCTGCAGTTTTTCTGCTTCACCCTCTTCACCTTGCTTCCCATCATCCCGTGCTTGATTGATATTTTCTAGTACAATCGCAAAACAATATGTACTACTTCGGTATAATTTTTCATCAATTGTTTCACATTGCTGAATTTCTTTGGAGTTACCTCAAATGGTTCAACCGCTACACCCCGGAGTCCAATCCTCTAGATATGTCCAAGATACTCTAACTCCTCTTGAACAAACTCACATTTTGTCAACTTGATGAAGAAATGGTGCTCCTCCAACAACCGAACCATCGTCTCAAAATGACGAACATGTTCTTCCATAGACTTGAAGTATATAAGAATGTCATCAAAAATACTAGCACAAATTTGCTCAAGAAAGGCTTGAATACCTCATTCAAGGCGGCTTGAAACGTGGAGGGGGCGTTGCACAACCCAAATAGCATGACAAGGTATTCATAGTATCCCGAGTGTGTTCTGAAAGCCGTTTGTGCACATCATCTTTCTTCATTCTGATTTGATGGTACCCCGCTCTCAAATCCAATTTGGTGAACACCACAGCACCATGTAACTCATCCAACATCTCAACCACCGTGGGAATGGGAAAACGGTCCTTCACTGCAGCTTCATTTAGGGCCCTATAGTCGTTGCAAAACCTCCATCAACCATCCTTCTTCCTTACCAACAACACCGATGAAGAGAAAGGACTAGTACTGGATCGAATCAACCCTTGATGAAGAATTGATGAAGAAATAGTGCTCCTCCAACAATCCAAGCACCGTCTCCAAATGGCCAACATGTTCTTCCATAGATTTGGACTATAAAAGTGTCATCAAAAAATATTAGCATAAATTTGTGCAAGGCTTGAATACCTCATTCATGGTGGCTTGAAACATGGAGGGGGCGTTGCACAACCCAAATGCTATTCATAGTGTCCCAAGTGTGTTCTGAAAGCCGTTTTGTGTAAATCATCTTTCTTTTTCATTCTGATTTGAAGGTACCCTGCTCTCAAATCCAATTTGGTGAAGACCATCGCACCATGTAACTCATCCAACATCTCATCCACCGTGAGAATGGAAAAACGATCCTTCACTGCAGCATCATTTAGGGCCCTATAGCAGGTGCAAAACCTCCATGAACCATCCTTCTTCCTTACCAACAACATCGATGAAGAGAAAGGACTAGTACTGGGTCGAATCAACCCTTACTTCAGCATTTCTTTCACTTGCAGCTCTATTTCTCCTTTCTGAAAATGGACATAACGATAAGGGAAAACATTCACTGATCTTGTCTCATCACGTAGAACAATTTGATGATCGAAGGACGTACTTGTTGGCAACCCATTTGGTAGCTCCAAAACATTTTTGCGCTCTTCAATCACACGTCTTATTGAAGTAGGTAGTTGCTGCAATTTTTTGCTTTACCCTCTTCACCTTGCTTCCCATCAACCCGTGCTTGATTGGTATTGGCCAGTACAAAGGCAAAACAACATGCACTACTCCGATATAATTTTTCCATCATATTAGCTTCACATTGCTGAATTTCTTTAGAGATTAGTGCTTTCCAAACCCTTTTTTGCCATCAAATTTGAATTCCATTGTCATAGACCCATAGTCGGTCAACACCCTTCCAACACTCTTCAACCAAGCACTTCCAAGTATCACATCTAAGCATACAATAGTGATGGCATGCAGATTCGTAACAATCTTAACCCCTTGAATATTGATCTTCACATCCCGCACCATCTCATCACATTTCAGCTTTTACCCATTGGCAACCTTTACCTCAAATGTTCAACCGCTACTCCCCGGAGTCCAATCCTCTTGATATGTCCAAGATACTCCAATTTTTTTTGAACTCACATTTTGCCAACTTGATAAAGAAATAATGCTCCTCCAACAACCCAACAACCGTCTCAAAATGACCAACATATTCTTCCATAGACTTGAAGTATATAAAAATGTCATCAAAAATACTAGCACAAATTTGCTCAAGAAAGGCCTGAATACCTCATTCATGGCGGCTTAAAATGTGGAGGCATTGCACAACCCAAATAGCATGACAAGGTATTCATAGTGTTCTGAGTGTGCTCTGAAAGCCATTTTGTAAACATCATCTTTCTTTATTCTGATTTGATGGTACCCCGCTCTCAAATCCAATTTGGTGAAGACCACCGCACCATGTAACTCGTCCAACATCTCATCCACCATAGGAATGGAAAAACATTCCTTCACTGTTGCTTTATTTAGGGCCATATATTCGGTGCAAAACCTTCATAAACCATCCTTCTTGCTTACCAACAACATCGGTGAAGAGAAAGGACTAGTACTGGGTCGAATCAACCCTTGCTTCAGCATTTCTTCCACTTGCGCTCTATTTCTCCTTTCTGAAAATGGGCATAACGATAAGGGGTAACATTAACCGGTCTTGTCTCATCCCGTAGAACAATTCGATGATCAAAGGACCTACTTGGTGGCAACCCATTTGGTAACTCCAAAACATTTTTGTGCTCTTCAATTATAAACCTTATTGAAGTAGGTAGTTGTTGCAATTTTTCTGCTTTACCCTCTTCACCAAGGTTCCCATCATCCTGTGCTTGATTCGTATTTACTAGTACAATGGCAAACATGCACTACTCTGGTATAATTTTTCCATCATATTTGCTTCACATTGCTGAATTTCTTTGGAGATTAGTGCTTTCCAAACACTCTTTTTGCCACCAAATTTGATTTCCATTGTCATAGACCAATAGTCGGTCAACACCCTTCCAACACTCTTCAACCAAGCACTTTCAAGTACTACATCTAGGCCCACAATAGTGTTGGCATGCAGATCCGTAACAATCTTAACACATTAATTATTGATCTTCACATCCCGCACCATCTCATCACATTTCAGCTTTTCCCCATTGGCAACCTTTACCTCAAATAGTTCAACCGCTACTCCCAGAGTCCAATCCTCTTGATATGTCCAAGATACTCCAACTCTTCTTGAACAAACTCACATTTTGACAACTTGATGAAGAAATGGTGCTCCAACAACCCAAGCACCGTCTCCAAATGACTAACAAGTTCTTCCATAGACTTGGAGTATATAAGAATGTCATAAAAAAATACTAGCATAAATTTGCGTAAGAAAGCCTTGCATACCTCATTCAGGGCGGCTTGAAACGTTGAGGGAGCATTCCACAACCCAAATGGCATGACAAGATATTCATAGTATCCCGGTGTGTTCTGAAGCCGTTTTGTGCACATCATCTTTCTTCATTCTGATTTGATAGTACCCCGCTTCCAAATACAATTTGGTAAAGACCACCGCACCATGTAACTCATCCAACATCTCATCCACCGCGGGAATGGGAAAACGGTCCTACACTGTAGCTTCATTTAGGGCCCTATAATCAGTGCAAAACCTCCATGAAACATCCTTCTTCCTTACCAACAACACCGGTGAAGAGAAAGGACTAGTACTGGATCGAATCAACCGTTGCTTCAGCATTTCTTCCACTTGCCGCACTATTTCTCCTTTCAGAAATGGGCATAACGATAAGGGGAACATTCACCGGTCTTGTCTTATCCTGTAAACAATTCGATGATCAAAGGACCTACTTAAGTGGCAACCATTTGGTAGCTCCAAAACATTTTTGTGCTCTTCAATCACACCTTATTGAAGTAGGTAGTTGCTGCAATTTTTCTGCTTTACCCTCTTCACCTTGCTTCCCATCATCCCGTACTTGATTGGTATTGGCATGGCAAAACAAAATGCACTACTCCGGTATCATATTTGCTTTACATTGCTGAATTTCTTTGGAGATTAGTGCTTTCCAAACCCTCTTTTTGCCACCAAATTTGAATTCCATTGTCATAGACCCATAGTCGGTGAACACCCTTCCAACACTCTTCAACCAAGAACTTTAAAGTACTACATCTAAGCCCACAATAGTGATGACATGCAGATCCGTAACAATCTTAACACCTTCAATATTGATCTTCACATCCTGCACCATCTCATCACATTTCAGCTTTTCCCCATTGCCATCCTTTACCTCAAACGGTTCAATCGCTAGTCCTCGGAGTCCAATCCTCTTGATATGTCCAAGATACTCCAACTTTTCTTGAACAAACTCACATTTTGCCAACTTGATGAAGAAATGGTGCGCCAACAACCCAAGCACTGTCTCCAATTGATCATGTTCTTCCATAGACTTTGAGTATATAAGAATGTTATCAAAAAATACTAGCATAAATTTGCGCAAGAAAGGCTTGAATACCTCATTCATGGCGGCTTAAAACGTGGAGGGAGCGTTGCACAACCCAAATGGCATGAAAAGGTATTCATAGTATCCCATGTGTTTTCTGAAAGCCGTTTTATGCACATCATCTTTCTTTTTCCTGATTTGATGGTACCCTGCTCTCAAATCCAATTTGATGAAGACCACCCCACCATGTAACTCATCCACCGTGGGAATGGGAAAACGGTCCTTCACTTTAGCTTCATTTAGGGCCCTATAGTCGGTGCAAAACCTCCATGAACCATCCTTCTTCCTTACCAACAACACCGGTGAAGAGAAAGGACTAGTACTAGGTCGAATCAACCCAAGCTTCAGCATTTCTTCCACTTGCCGCACTATTTCTCCTTTCAGAAATGGGCATAACGATAAGGGGAAACATTCACCGGTCTTGTCTTATCCTGTAGAACAATTCGATGATCAAAGGACCTACTAACTGGCAATCCATTTGGTAGCTCCAAAACGTTTTTGTGCTCTTCAATCACACGCCTTATTGAAGTAGGTAGTTGCTGCAATTTTTCTGCTTTACCCTCTTCACCTTGCTTCCCATCATCCCGTGCTTGATTGGTGTTGGCTAGTACAATGGCAAAATAACATGCTCTACTCCGGTATAATTTTTTTATCATATTTGCTTCACATTGCTGAATTTCTTTGAAGATTAGTACTTTCCAAACCCTCTTTTTGCCACCAAATTTGAATTCCATTGTCATAGACCCATAGTCGGTCAACACCCTTCCAACACTCTTCAACCAAGCACTTCCAAGTACCACATCTAAGCCCACAATAGTGATGACATACAGATCTGTAACAATCTTAACACCTTAAATATTGATCTTCACATCCCACACCATCTCATCACATTTCAGCTTTTCCCCATTGGCAACCTTTACCTTAAATAGTTCAACCGCTACTCCCCGGAGTCCAATCCTCTTGATATGTCCAAGATACTCAACTCTTCATGAACAAACTCATATTTTGCCAACTTGATGAAGAAATGGTGTTCCTTCAACAACCCAACCACAGCCTCCAAATGACCATGTTCTTCCATAGACCAGAAGTATATAAGAATGTCATCAAAAAATATTAGCACAAATTTGCGCAAGAAAGGCTTGAATACCCCATTCATGACGACTTGAAACGTGGAGGGGGCGTTGCACAACCCAAATGGCATGACGAGGTATTCATAGTGTCTCGAGTGTATTCTAAAAGCCATTTTGTGTGCATCATCTTTCTTCATTCTGATTTGATGGTACCTCACTGTCAAATCCAATTTGATGAAGACCATCGCACTATGTAACTCATCCAACATCTTATCCACCGTGGGAATGAAAAAAATGGTCCTTCACTGTAGCATATTTTATGGTCCTATAATCGGTGCAAAACCTCCATAAACCATCCTTCTTACTTACCAACAACACCAGTGAAGAGAAAGGATTAGTACTGGGTCGAATCAACCCTTGCTTCAGCATTTCTTCCACTTGCCGCTCTATTTCTCCTTTCTGAAAATGAGCATAACGATATGGGCTAACATTCACCGGTCTTGTCTCATCACGTAGAACAATTCGATAATCAAATGACCTACTTGGTGGCAACACATTTGGTAGCTTCAAAACATTTTTGTGCTCTTCAATCACACCCCTTATTGAAGTAGGTAGTTGCCTGCTTTACCCTCTTCACCATGCTTCCCATCATCCCGTGCTTGATTGGTATTGCTAGTACAATGGCAACATACTCCGGTATAATTTTTCCATCATATTTGCTTCACATTGCTAAATTTCTTTGGAGATTAGTGCTTTCCAAACCCTCTTTTTGCCACCAAATTTGAATTCCATTGTCATAGACCCATAGTCGGTCAACACCCATCCAACACTCTTCAACCAAGCAATTTCAACTACTACATCTAAGCCCACAATAGTGATGACACGCAGATCCATAACAATCTTAACACCTTGAATATTGATCTTCATATCCCACACCATCTCATCACATTTCAACTTTTCCCCATTTGGCAACCTTTACCTCAAATGGTTTAACCGCTACTCCCCGGAGTCCTATCCTCTTGATATGTCCAAGATACACCTACTCTTCTTGAACAAACTCACATTTTGCCAACTTGATGAAAAAATGGTGCTCCTCCAACAACCGAAGCACTGTCTCCAAATGACCAACATGTTCTTCCATAGACTTGGAGTATATAAGAAAGCCATCAAAAAAATACTAGCATAAATTGGAGCAAGAAAGTCTTGAATACCTCATTCATGGCGGCTCGAAACGTTGAGGGGGCGTTGCACAACCCAAATGGCACGACAAAGTATTCATTGTGTCCCGAGTATGTTCTGAAAGCCGTTTTGTGCACATCATCTTTCTTCATTCTGATTTGATGGTACTCTGCTCTCAAATCCAATTTGGTCAAGACCACCGCACTATATAACTCATCCAACATCTCATCCACCGTGGGAATGGGAAAACAGTCCTTCACTGCAGCTTCATCTAGGGCCCAATAGGCGGTGCAAAACCTCCATGAACCATCCTTCTTCCTTACCAACAACACCGGTGAAGAGAAAGGACTAGTACTGGGCCGAATCAACCCTTGCTTCAGCATTTCTTCCACTTGCCGCTCTATTTCTCCATTCTGAAAATGAGCATAACGATATGGGGTAACATTCACTGGTCTTGTCTCATCCCGTAGAACAATTCGATGATCAAAGGACCTTCTTGGTGGCAACCCATTTGGTAGCTCCAAAACATTTTTGTGCTCATCAAACACACCTTATTGAAGTAGGTAGTTGCTGCAATTTTTCTGCTTTACCCTTTTCACCTTGCTTCCCATCATCCCGTGCTTGATTGGTATTGGCTAGTACAAAGATAAAACAACATGCACTACTTCGGTATAATTTTACCATCAAATTTGCTTCACATTACTAAATTTCTTTGGAGATTAGTGCTTTCCAAACCCTCTTTTTGCCACCAAATTTGAATTCCATTGTCATAGACCCATAGTCGGTCAAAACTCTTCAACCAAGTACTTTTAAGTACTACATCTAAGCCCACAATAGTGATGACATGCAGATCCATAGCAATCTTAACACCTTGAATATTGATCTTCATATCTCGCACCATCTCATCACATTTCAGCTTTTCCCCATTGGCAACCTTTACCTCAAATGGTTCAACCGCTAGTCCCCGGAGTCCAATCCTCTTGATATATCCAAGATACTCCAACTTTTCTTGAACAAACTCACATTTTGCCAACTTGATGAAGAAATGGTGCGCCAACAACCCAAGCACTGTCTCCAATTGACCATGTTCTTCCATAGACTTAGAGTATATAAGAATGTTATCAAAAAATACTAGCATAAATTTGCGCAAGAAAGGCTTGAATACCTCATTCATGGCGGCTTGAAACGTGGAGGGAGCATTGCACAACCCAAATGGCATGATAAGGTATTCATAGTATTCCGGTGTGTTCTGAAAGCCGTTTTGTGCACATCATCTTTCTTCATTCTGATTTGATGATACCCCGCTCTCAAATCCAATTTGGTGAAGACCACCGCACCATGTAACTCATCCAGCATCTCATCCACCGTGGGAATGGAAAAACAGTCCTTCACCATAGCTTCATTTAGGGCCCTATAGTCGGTGCAAAACCTCCATGAACCATCCTCCTTCCTTAGCAACAACATCGGTGAAGAGAAAGGACTAGTACTGGGTCGAATCAACCGTTGCTTCAGCATTTCTTCCACTTGCCACACTATTTCTCCTTTCAGAAAATGGGCATAACGATAAGGGGGAACATTCACCGGTCTTGTCTCATCCCGTAGAACAATTCGATGATCAAACATCCCGTAGAACAATTCGATGATCAAAGGACCCACTAAGTGGCAACCCATTTGGTAGCTCCAAAATATTTTTGTGATCTTCAGTCACACGCCTTATTGAAGTAGGTAGTTACTGCAATTTTTTTGCTTTACCCTTTTCACCTTGCTTCCCATCATCCCGTGCTTGATTACCGTTGGCTAGTACGATAGCAAAACAACATGCACTACTCGGTATAATTTTTCCATCATATTTGCTTCACATTGCTGAATTTCTTTAGAGATTAGTGCTTTCCAAACCCTCTTTTGGCCACCAAATTTGAATTCCATTATCATAGACCCATAGTCGGTCAACACCCTTTCAACACTCTTCAACCAAGCACTTCCAAGTACTACATCTAAGCCCACAATAGTGATGACATATAGATAGATCCATAACAATCTTAACACCTTGAATATTGATCTTCACATCCCACACCACCTCATCACGTTTCAGCTTTTCTCCATTGGCAACCTTTAACTAAAATGGTTCAACCGCTACTCCCCGGAGTCCAATCCTCTTGATAATGTTATCATTAACAAAGTTGTGGGATGACCCACTATCCACCAATAAAGCCACTTCATGTTTTCCAATCCATGCCATGAGCTGCATATTGGATGGTGCTTTTACCCCCAACATAGCATGAAGGGATAACTCCGCTTCCTCTCCCTCCAATGCCACTCCATGGCCCACTTCATCATCGGATTCACCATTGAAATTTTCAGCACCATCATCGCTATCATCCACAATCATGAGCACTTGGCCCGTCTTGCACTTATGTTCCTTACTCCACTTTTCTCCACACTTGAAACACAATCCCTTCTTTATACGTTCTTGTACCTCATCTTTGGATAGTTTTGTTACCTCCCTTTTGCCTTTGGTGGGTTCTTCCAAAATTTCTTTTCCTTTCCATGGTGCTTTGGATGACTTTCCAACTTGCCCATCCTTACCTTGACGTTTTTCAGCATAGTAGCTATCTTCCAAAATTTTTACCATCTTCATTGCCTCTTGTAGACGCCTTGGTTGTTTCAATTTGAGTTCCCTAGTCAACCATGGTTTCAGTCCTTCAAGAAAAGCCCCATAAGTGCCTTTTCTGACCAACCCCTCACCAACATTTGAAGTTATCTAAACTCTTCAATGTAACTTTGCACCTTCACTTCTTGTTTTAGTTTGGCTAATTGCCAATGGTGATTTACCACCAGGGATGGTCCCCATTGTTCCATGAATTCCTATTCAAAGGCCGTCCAACCAAGTCTTCCTCCTTGTTCAAATCTGAATTTGAGCCACCGCCACCATTTACTAGCCTTCCCATCCATGAAGAAACAAGCCACATCTACCCTCTTATCTCTAAGCACCTCATACACATGAAAATAGTGTTGGGCTTTGTCCAACCACTCATGAGGATCTCCACCATCAAAGCAAGAAAAATCAATCATTGGTTTTTTTTGTTTCTGATCATGGTAACTCGCCTCCCTTCTATCATGTCCATCTCTATTCCTACGCCATCCATGTCTCCATCGTGGCCCATAGTGATGCCCATGACCAACGGCCCTCCTCCTACGCAATGGCCGCCCATCATCAGAAGCCTCACTATCCTCTTCACTCCCAATCATTCTGCCCATGCCTATGGCAAGAATCCCATGAATATGCTAAATTATCAAGCCATTTTTCCACTGCAATTCCTCTGCCTCTGCCTTCCCGCCTCCTTTCATCCCATTCCGGCTCCTCCTCATGCCTTGATCTTTCCGAATTAGAGTCACCGTGAGATGCATGCCTTTCATCTGCATGTCGCCTAGTAGGTCCAAAATTGTTGGACTGTCCATTCCTTCTCCTCTTCCCATCATGTTCCACACTTCTTCGCTCCATGCGCTACCTTCTCTCCGTGGTGTTAAGGGAGAGCTTCATTTCAACTAATGCTGCCATAATTTCTTTTTGGTTCTCCTTCAATCCTTCAAACCTCGCTCGGTTAGAGCCCGCTATTGCTTCCTGCTCCATGACTTCCCAAAACCAAAAGAGGTACCTTGAGTCCCCCGCTGCGATGTACTCTCAACGAAAGCACCAAAATTGTTGGGTTTCCTCACTTGGGCTCCACAACAATGGGTTCAACAACCTCCAACCTCACAAAATCTGATTCAGAAATTTGATCAAACACCTGGAGTGCACCCAAAATTTGTCCCCTTTGTGAGTGAATATTTAGTCCTTCAATCCTTGCCACTGTTTCTAGACGTTGTTCGGGATGTCAACTGAAAGCCAGTATAAGCATCACAAGCGCAAGGATCATGCCAGGCCTTCCTAAAAGCCAGTTCTTCGTCTTCTTTACAATTGCAACCCCTCGTTGGGCCGTTCTGCACACCGCATCTAAAAAAGGCATCATAAAATAGATATCAACTAAACAAACAAATGGACATGTTTCATAAGTTCATAAAAATGTTAACTCTAACTCACAATTCAGATGAAAGAATTCAGATGAATGTAAGGTTAGCCACACGTCCTTTATTTTATGGTCTAACTCTTTGCTAGTTAAGAAAAATTCTAAATTCCATAATAGCGATTAAAACACCACTATTGATGAACTCATAAAGATCCAGTTCTAACCTAAGCAGAAATAGGTATTATTAAATTAAGTGAAACATTGAGTTTGGTCTCAGTCAACATCCAAAACAACCAATTTAAAGATTAACTATTTTCTTATAAGATCTAAGAGGAATTAAAGGATACAAAAAGGCAAAAAATATGGAGGTCCAAACATAAGTCGGATTGATTAAACCTATTTGAACACAATCTTGCATGCTTTTTAGTATCTGCTGATCTGATTTTGGAAACAACACTCATCTCCCTTTAACTGCTAGGAGGCTTTTTCTCTTTGTATTCCTTTCTTTTCTTTTCCTCTCCTTTTTTTTTTCTTTTCTTTTGAGCAAACTATGGGGGCAATTGAGGTAGTGTTTTTTACAGCTGAGGATACCTTATATAGACCTCCTATTGCCACCAACCACCAAGGTTTAAAGTCATCCACATGCAAGCATCTGCTCTAAAATGGAAAGAGATTAATATTACCATAACTTGAGCTACTTAAACCTCAAATGCTCTTAAGCCTATCTTAAAATGGTTGTGTGGGGAGAAGCCTTCTAGACATAAATGAATATCCATACCTCTAGTAGTTGATAAACTGCTTAAATCATTAGTGCCCATGCCATTCAATCAAAATTATCCAAAGAAAAATACGTATAGATGATTAAAAAAAAGCTGAATCTCAGCATGACAATAAAAAAAAAAGGGCATATGTTGGATGAAGGGTGAAAGAGAAGGGGAGAGATGCAACAAATAAAATATATGAGATAGTTGTTAATGGAAAATCTAGTGAGGATGATTCGAAAGGAGTGAAGCTTTTAACACTGAAGTCTAGGATGGCTCAAGAAAAAAAAAAAAAGAAAAGAAAAAAAAAAAAAGAAAAAGAGAAAAGATGCTCATATTGTATAGATAGGAGGGTGAAATACGTTGGAATCACATTTTGATATTGATGGTTTCATTGTGCATGGCTTTGCTAGTTTTTGAAGATCTGGTTAGTCTTTTGCCATTTAGGATTTCATTTGCATTAATATTCTCTTTCAGAGGTTTTTTCTAATAGCTATTCAGGTATTTTTAATCCAAAGGCTGATATCGATCTAACCCTATAACTTCTTGGGACTTATTTGGTACATAATTTATCCTAATCAGCATGTTCGTGGAAAGCGGCTCAAGAAGTGTTGGGTGGAGGGGGGCAGGGCAACCTATTTTGGATGCAGAGAAAAGGACAGCAAGAAACATAGGAGAAAATAAAAAAAAAGAGGAGTAAGCAAAAAAAAGATAAAATATAAGATAAAATATAAGAAAAAAAAGAAAAAGAAAATAATAATTAGTTATCTGAGTAAACAAACCTACTCCCTATCTTTCTTCCCATTATCCTGTCTTATATTTCGTATGTAGCAATAAGGTCATAGGAAAAATGTTCTATATGGTTCCACTTCTAAATTCAGTTCAAGGTGATTCATAGTTTGGGGCTCCCTAGTCTCCCTAACCAGTACACCACTAGTTTGACACAGAACATGCCATATCAACCTGTATTGATCCAATACGAAGAACACGTCATATCAACCTGTATTGATCCAATAGCGAAATAATACCAATTTTTGATACGACGAACCTTGTTTCATACTAAGCACTTCTTAGGTAATTCAACACCCTAATGCTTTTAAGATTCATGCTCCTATGCATGCTCTCATTTCAAGTAACGAAAGGTCTAAATATGGAAAGATCAATACATAAATCATTAGAAAGATGAAGCTAAGATTCATATGAGGGCTTCTGTGCGTGCATGTGCATGTGCATGTCTATATGAGGGCTTCTGTGCGTGCATGTCCATGTCTATTTATCTGTCTTTCTATTTTTCACGTGCAACTCAATAAATATGAGGACTTCTGTGAAACATCATGATGGATCGAAAGATGCTTAAATGGTCATCGTGGTCAGTGAACCCATGGTATGGTTCGATGGTGGAAAGCTTTGACATAAGAAGGGATCATTTTCCGCATGATCTCTTCGGAGAAGGGGATGCCCTACTCCGCCTTCAATTGGGGAGGAGGGACCTGCGTGACGACATTCAACTCCTGGCACCACTCCTGACGCATCTCCTGCATCTGTCGCCGGAACCCCTCATCTTGGGCGGTAGGGGAAACTGACCAAGGAGAATATAGCAATGGCGTCGAGTCGTGGCAAGATGACACAGGGAGAGAGAGCGAACTCGTCGAGATCTAGGCGGGCTCTTCCTTCCGTCTTTTTGCGGCGCTGGCTCAGTTCCCCTGGGTCGTTGACAATAGCCCGCGACCTCAAGCGTGTTGAAAGAAGAGATCGCCGGCGAAGCGGAGGCGACAGCTGCATCAAGGAGTTGCGGAGCAGGAGCGGCCGAACGGGGAGCCCCCTAGAGCCCTTGGACCAGCTGTGCAAGAGCTTGCACTTGCTATACCAACATAGCAAACTAATCTTGGGTCACCGTGGTCGCTGGTGGTGATGGCAGTGGAGGCGTCGCATTGTTTGAAGGATCAAGCCTCTAGGAGGCGATCTGATCCTATACATTAGAGGTAGCTCTCCTCCGATTAGCCATTGAAGGGTTGTTCTTCTGAATCTAAGCCTTGTCTCATTGATTACAAGTTTATAGGACTTGAGGCCCTTCCTCTAGCGCTAATCTATTACTGCAGAAATTCGTTCTCCAACTCGGGTGCGATCCAACTTCGGATCTGAACGCTGATCTCTTGCCCAGGTGGAACCTGCAAGACAGTCCTCGCGCATCGGAGGTGGCCCTCTGCAGAAGACCCTCCGACGCCCAAGTCAGTGAAGATTCATAGCAAGCAGATATGAGGAGAATGCTCTCGCAGAAGAGTCCCTCAAGAATGGCTTCTTTAGAAATCGAGGAGCTCTGCTCGAGCTTCAATGGAGTTTTTTTCTCAATGAAAGAGTGAGCATACCTGAAAGACTTCAGGGCAGAACATATATATATAGGTTGCTAAGGTGATGGCAGACAACTACCTGACTCCTTGGGCGTCTCACCAAGGATCCAAAACCGTCATGATTCAAATCTGATTCGAATCAAGTTTGTTACGAGATCGGTATCTTTCGAATCTAGTTAGTTAGAGAATCAACAGTCAGGAAGGTTAGCTAGTGCTTTGAGATTCATTACTTAGAGGCTATAGGTCACGTTTGGCATTATCTAGCTTTTTCCGCAGTTGGAGACCCACGTGGTTGAAATCTTGCCGAATTATCATGGATTTGAATTCTTCCACGTTTGGTTCCGCAGAGGTTCAGGGGTATCTCGGTCTTGCCGAGGCACGAGAATAGCTCGGCCTTGCCGAGGCACGAGAATAGCTCGGCCTTGCCGAGGCACGAGAATAGCTCGGCCTTGCCGAGATGTATATGCTTTGTTCTTTTTCGAATGTAACAGCTGATGGATCAAAAATCAAAGGTGATCTTGACCTTTTGTTAACACTACATGATCAGGCATAGCTGGCTTATAAAAAAACTATAATAACACATGTGTTTTATGTATGCGCACACATACAAAAACGGATAAAACTTAGATACAAACCATCAAGTTCTCCATTTAACAAATGGCCCATATATAATTTCACTCCATTGGACGCTTAGACTCCATTAGAACATGATAGCAAACATGTATCACTTATTAAATGCAATGGTTGTACACGTCATTTGTTATATTTTTAGTCTAATGGAACTACACTTAAGTTTCATTCTACACAAATTTATATTTTATATTTCTATATTTATATACTCACATATGTGTCCATTATGTATGTATCTATAGTACCATCCGAACCAACCACAGACCAATAGGGGGTGCCATTTCGGTTTAGCAGATTTTGGTTTCAATCAAACTAAAATCAAGAGGCAAGGCAACTAGTGATCCCCTCATCCTGCGTGCCTTGAGAACATCTTCGATCACCTCCAATCTTCCTATAGGTTGCTTGGTGGTTGGTGCTCTATCAAGAGATCTACCATCTTCATCAACAGTTGGCATCTCAAAGCTGATTCAAACGCCAACAATATCTATTATTTATTCTCCAAAAACCCTCAGCAGCAGTGCATCAAATGCTTTACTTCATTAAGGCTCTCTATCCAAGCTCAAGTTTTTCTCTCATGTTGGTCCTCTAATCAAGGCCTTACATTGGACAAAATCTTACCAATACACAAGTTGCCAAAAGAAACTGCTATACATTGTATATGTAACACAATAGATCCATCAAATCAAGCACATGATATTGCAAGTAAACTAGAAAGGACACTGTTCATTTCAATAACATAAAAAAAAAACTGGACAGATATGATTGTTAAATTGCACAAGAATTGACAAAATAATTGCACCATAAACTAAATGAAAAATGCCTAAACAAGTCAGTTATATCATGCATTTATCCTAACAACAAATTCATAATATAAAGTTTGTAAACTCCAAGATCCCAGGATGTTGCATGTAATCAAAATATTTAGCAACTTAAAATAGGGTTATGATATTTAATATTTGATAAGCCTTCAAGAAAATTTGTTGAGGGCAAATTAAGGTCTCTATAAATTGCATAGTTTAATTTGGACCTGAATTTGTAGCGCAAGAAGCTGATATATTGGTATCATTATGAAGAGTATTAATATGGCTCCCTATAGCCCTCCCATCGCTTGTCTCTGTAACAGAATGAGTTTGAGCACTATTTGAGGCTGAGGCTCCAAATGCTTCAACATTGTCTCTTGTGTCAAAGCGCTCTGTCATGCGTGACACAGTAGCAATTCCAGCATTAACCTCTCTCCTGACTTCAGAACCAAGATCTGCTATAGAATTGCTTCGGGAGAACAGCCTCTCTTTCCATCCTCTTTGTACTCTTAGTTATTGACTCTTTGTATCTAACATGCAACAAATGCATCAGTGTGTTATTCAAGATCATTATCAAATCATGAGCAAACTTTTGAGCACAAAAGGCATATTCAAACTACCTCATTGAGACTGCACTGAGGCGAGATTTTAAGGACACTGAAAATGAATGGAAATCGGATGGTCCTGCTCTATCCTGGCTTAGTAAAGTAGACTGACCAGCAAAAATCCTATCATAAAGTGAGCACGGAACATTGTTTTAATATCTAGAAGAATAGAAGAGTATACTGAAAACACAATGTGTGGCATTAATAGGTCTCAAGAAGTACCTGGGCTGTTAGCAGTAGCAACACTATTCCTGGATGGCAAGTTAGCATCTTGATCAGCTTGACCTATGCTTGCCTCGGCATGGCGTATAGGTTCCTCTTCTGCAACAGCAAGGGGAATTGATGGAATAGCAGCAGTGAAAGCAGGGGCTGGCTCATTTTCCTCTCTATGAGCAGAAGATGCAGGAACAGGGCCAATAGAAGGTGCACTAGGTTGCCTTGAATAAACCAGAAATTGTGGTCGACCCTGTGATGCTGACCTACCCTGCGAAGCCTCTCTTCTAACTAAGTGATGTGCCCTGCCCATTGAAGCAGCAGCCAAATGTTGGATAATACGCTTTTGAAGTTCAGCATCATCCATGCCTACTGGCAACTGTAAAAAACATTGGCAGGAAAAACTCAAATGAATTGGCAGCACTTTAACTCATGGTTACCATACTATGAAATAAAACAAAATAATCAATAGAACACAGACATGCTGCAATTCAAAATCTCCAAGCATCGGGTGATGAAATATGGTAGCATTGTGCGATCGATTAACCCTAATGTTCCTCTCTTGTTCCACAGCTTCAAGTAGTTCTTGGCTGTTATCATCAAAAGTGACAAATGGCATCACAAAATTATTTAATTAAGAGAGTAAACTATGTAGCAAGGGAGTAGAAAATATGTTAAATGAACCTTGGAGGATCCTTCAAGCTAATGGACTGCCAACACATGGGGCATTGTGAGCTTCTTTGGCACCTGGAGCCAAAAATTAATTAGTATGACATGAAATTATAAGTGAAACCATAAAAAATGAACCGAGACGCATATATTGCAATTGAAGGCTGACAACGCTATACCACTTCATATAGAGTCAAAACGCAAAAAGGCAGACTTGTAGTGTCACCATCCATTCATAGCAATTGCATAACACAAGATAACCTCCAAACATTGCAAATCCTATTAGGAGGCAAGACTTAATAAAAAAGAAAAGAAAGGAAAAATGAAAACAGTTGGACATGAACCCCTTATTTGTCAAAGCCAAAACCATTACCAGTCAAAGTTGCTTTCTAATGAATGTTACATCAAGAACAAACAGCATAACACATTCCATTTCTTCAAAGAACAGCATGAAGCATATAATGGCAGGTCTTCTCCAGTGATGTATCATTATATCATTACAGTGCAATTGATTTAAAGTAAAAAAGAATGACACCATGGAACTTAATCAAGTTAAATAAGCAAAAGAAAGTTTAAAGAATCTGCTTTCCTTGATTTGTAAAAAAAACGGTGGATAGAATACCACGGATAGAATTTTTCACTAATCCAAGCAATAGTCAGAGGGAACAACATAAATGTCTAGACATAAAGCAAATGATTAACTAAAATATCAATATATTTTGTATCAAGATCTAAATGATGATCACCCAATAGGACAATTAATTTTTGCAAGAGTGATACATTTCAAACTAAAAAAGAGATTACAAGAAACGTCTTTTTATATACAAAAGGAGTTCCTCGTCACAATCTGTTACCTATATTTATATATTATTGCTGAACGTTAAAAAGAGAAGAGGAAAGGAAGAAAAAGAAATTTACAACAAGCATAGACCAGTTAAGAAAGTGAAAGAATAAATCAAAGAACCTTCTTTTTGAATGGTATGAACCTTGCACAACATTGCTTAAATCATTAAAAAAAAAAGCTCATATCATTGATAGGTGGAAACCCAAAAATAAAAATGGCATTGAAGAGCCTAATCAAATCACCCAAAAACGAAGATGTCCAACCAAACAAAGCTCTTGACCTAGCAATTTCAATTTATCAACAATCCAACGAAATAAAAAGCCTCATTTGCGAAAGATATAAAAAGTATCAAACAACAACCGATAACAATAAGGAAGACAATACCATTCAAGAATGCAGTGAAGATGGAACTCGTGCTTGCAAGCAGTCACCTGAACAATCAACAAAGAATAAATGCTAAGAACAGTCTAAACAACCATAAATGGCAATCGAGACACCAACTCATCGATGGGATCCTTGAGGATCATCAAGATGCATACTGTCGAAGGATCGCTGTTGCAGAAGTCCTCGAGACATATGCTGCAAGCGTCATCGCAGGCATCTTGGACGCCCCCTTCTACGAAAGCAGCAGCAGATGACGGATGGCTCTCCATCTTTGCAGTGTCCTCCATCCTCGATCCCCCACAACCTGAGAGAGAAAACTGAACAGGTACCTCAATAAAGTAAATAAATAATCGGATTGCTAATATATATTTGATGTGCCTGGAGACCCAGTGGAACATGTCGATAAAATCAATGTTCCAATCCCACCAAACCAACAAACGTGCCGCCTTTATTAAAAAAATATACATGATTTTCCTCGGAGATTCCGTCTTCATAAAAAAAACCCCGATATTTCGAACAGAAATGCCAATAGAATCTCAACTGCAAAATCGCAAGCCAGGTAAAGCCTCTAAAAAGCGGAAGAGAGGGGAAAACGAGGAATCCATCTCTCACCCAAAACTAATGGCATTTGGAAGTAGAGAAGTAAATTCATCCAGACGGGAACAGAAACCCAGAAAAGATCACAAAGGGGAAGCGAACGAGAAATCGAAGCATACCTACGGCGAATTTCTCTGAATTAGGGTTGAGGAATAAACGAAACGGCCCAGCTAGCAAAGATGGACCTCGAAACCAATTAGAAGGACGACCGTGCTCCAGGGATGCGACGCCGAAGGCGAGAGGAGATGGAGGATAGAGGAGAATGGGAAAGGAAGCCAGCCGCGCCCCTCCCCCGTTTTCTCCTCTTGCCTCGGCTGTGGAAAATAATCAAACAATTAAGGATAATGGTTGTCGACAAATAAAGTATGTTGACGTTTCCTGGCAATGTTCTCCGTACGCTGAGTAAATCTAATATTACCCCACCGATCCTTCTATAATTAAGGAACTGGACAAAAATGATAATCCATCAAATAAATAAATAAAACAAAAACTTTTAAGTAAAGCTCATGGCAGCGATATTCTTCTGTTATGGAAAAAATTTTGAATTCTTATCCTTCTTTATTGATTGAATTAGTCTTTAAATAAACAATCCTATTAAGTTAAAGGAACAAAAAAAAGAATTGTTATCTATCAATAAAAAAATAAAGCAAAAATTTTGCAGTATTATTCATAGTAACCAAATCATAATTATTATTATTTTTATTGATCGAATTAGTTTCTATAAATAAACTAATTGAAAATTTATCGGGTATTCATAGTTGCACTTAAATATTATGTTTTAATTGAGTTATTTACAATCAATATTTTAAATGCCTCCTTGCACTATAAAATAAAAATTGTTAACTATGAAAAACAAATAAAATAAGAATTTTTAATTAAAACTCAAGGAAACTATATTCTTGGAGTTATTTAAATTTATTAAATTATTATTATTTTAATCAAATTATTCTCTAAAAATAAACTCGTTAAAAATTTATATTGTGTACATGAATATTATGATTTAATTATTGGAAAATAATATAAGAAATATCTATATGACATATGCTATTTATACTATATATATATTGTTGCGTGATCTCGTTGGCAGTTAAAAATAGAACCTATTCAATACTATAGCTAGTGGTAAATCGGGATGTATCCTCCAGATCAAGGGCAATTATTTCATAAAAAGAAATAAAAAAATTATTTGTAGAGGATTATATTTAGAATAATGGTTATTTAAAGATAATAACTAATTAATTAAAGAAATTAAGACAGGAAAAGCAATCCAGAATCCGAATTTACCATACATACATGTTTTATTTCTCTTCTTCATGTTGCAATAACAATAATTTTTGTAAATATAAGATTAGAATAATTTATCTCTTATCGGGCCCATGTCGTATCAAGAGATCATGATATATCCGCTTAGAATATAAACTATCTAATTATTTACAAAATTAGAGGTCTAACCTACCATACTACAATCTATCTCTCTTAAACAGATACCATATACTGACATTATGGTACGTCGATAAAGGATATAGGCCATGTATGCCAAATCAAAACCTCAATCAGAAAAATAACTCAAAAGATATATGAAGGAAGAGCATGATTTTTAATGCATAGAAATTAAGAACAAAAAGAAAGATAGAACATGGTTATAGACTTTATCATCATTCTAAGTTAAAAGAATCTAGCCAAGCATTGCTGTCGTCAGCATTCCCTCCATAATTTTTCTCTTCCAGCCTGAGGTCGTTCTAGAGCTTATTTAGGGCTTCCTTTAGTCAAAGTTGGAGTCAATCGAGCTCAAGATCATTCAAATATCATGAAAAAATTCCTCAGCCATCCGTTCAACATCACCTACTTTAGTTTGGGAATTATGTGAAATCATCTCTTTCTTCCTTTTCGAGCAAACAAAGTCCTGATTTGAGTGCGTGTGCATCGTTGGACTTCAAAAATCGAGCTCTTTTCATCTATAGTTCCTTTGCTGCAAACATCCATAAAAAGTATCAATTTTTAATACATTTAAAGTATTTAATATTTATTTTAATGATTAAATTAGAATAATAAATAAACTTATCCCACCTTCCAACTTAATCATTGCTAGTTCCTTAGCAATGTAATTAAAATAAAATCATGTATCACTAAGATTCTCTTTTGCAAAATTAAATCTAGGCTTAAGGTTGAAAGAAGCTAGCATCACTAACTAAGTATAGAGTTTCTGAAGTAAATTTTGTTGGAGAGATTGTTGAAAAATTATATGCCCCAATCTTAGTGATTTTGATGATTACCAAAAGCCATGTGTACATTAAAAGATGTAATGAGTTTATTTACATGAGCAATGAATTTATTCAGAACAATGAATGAGAATGTTAAAGTATAACATTAATCAATTTGGAAGTAACTTCAAGCTCAATGTTTAAGCTTTCAAAAAGAAATTCAATACTTAATATTTTAATCAATGAGTTTTTGGAACATTTCTTGAATTGATTCCTAATGTCAATTTTATTATATTCAAGTCAAAATAATGATTTAAAATGAATCTGGAACGAATTTAAAGTAAATCAGAAAACTTTCTGATTTTTGATACGTTCCGGAGCCGACTCTTGAGTTTCAGAGTCGACTCCACTCAGAGTACAGAAATAACTGTCTGTCTCGAGTCGACCCATGCAATTTCTCGAGTTGACCCCCGATTCTGTCGAACCGACTCCATGACTGTGCGAGTCGACTCCGCTCAGACACCAGAGGTGTGTTTTTCTGAGCACTTCGCGAGTCGACCCCCAACGTTTCATGAGTCGACCCCCGACTGTCAGGAGTCGACACTTTACTTTTGATGAGTCGACCCTTTGACTTTCTGAACATTTCTATTTTTAGTATCATGACCTCGAGCCGACTCGCGGAAAGCATGAGTCGACTCCAGCAAATCTGGGCGAAATTTTTCCGAATGCCAACTCAGCGTTAACGGTAAGATTTTTGATTAACGGCTATTTTTCTTTGTTTCTAACGGCTATATTTTTGCAGAATCTATAAATAGAGAAGCCGTTTTCAAATCAAAAGAAACAAACTGAGAGATATTCATTTCAAGAGAAAAGAAAAGAAAAATCGAAAAACAGAGCTTCATTTGAAAAAATCCGTGATTCAAAATAGAGTGAAAGAAAGAGTGTGAAATCAAAGGAAGCTCCTTCTGTGTTCAAGCTCAACAATCCAAGGAAGCTTTAGAAGAAAATCCAAGAGCTATTCAAGAGCAAATCAAAAGATTTTCAACTTTCGAAGAAAAGAAGAAAAAGCTCAAAACCTTCTCAACTGCTTCAACTATGAAGAATCGGAGCTGAGGCTTGATTCAATCTAGCAAGGAGAAGAGGGAAAGAAGAAAAGAAGAAAAGCTCATAAGCCAATCATCTGCAAATCAGGCTTTTCTAAACTTTATTCTTATAATTGTTTATCTGCTCATTAAGGAGCTTTGTAACTGAAAAACAATACTTCTATTCTTTTGTGTCTAGTTCAATCTAAGGGATTGAACTAGAAAAGGTAGTCTTACCTCGGTTCAAGCTTGGTTAAGCTTGTGTTAGGGTTTTTGTGCTGGTGAGCCCTTGAAAACCAGTTGGGTTCGTTGTGATCCCGGGAAAATAACAAGTTTGAGTTGTGAGCTTGTAAAACAACTATGCTGTAATCTAGGATGATTATAGTGTGGACCCAAGTGAATCTTGGGAGTGAACGTAGGTGTTGGATACACCGAACCACTATAAAATCTTTATGTTTGCCGTGCTTCCATTGACTCTTTCTCTATCTCTGTTTTATTCACTGCACTTGGTATTTGCATTGCTATTGCCTTCATTCTTATTAAGCAAACATTTTTAAAAGGCTAATTTTTTAAGAACCCAATTCACCCCCCCCCCCTCTTGGGTTGTCATCTGGGCCAACAATTGGTATCAGAGCTAGTGCTCATTAGATTTTGATCACACGATCAAGAGCTAAAGTTCCAAATGGCAACACAAGTTGGATCATTTGCTGAAGGTCATTCTACGAATAGATCTCCACTGTTTAATGGTTCAAATTATTCATATTGGAAAGCTAGAATGAGGATATTCATTCAAGCTTCTGATTATGAGCTATGGGGTGTTATAATCAATGGACCTAGTACACCTACACATGTTATAGATGGCACTATTGTTTCTAAGCCCGAAAGGGACTGGAATGATAATGATAGGAAAATGGCACAGCTTAACGCTAAAGCCATGAATGTCTTATATTGCTCCTTAGATGCTAATGAGTTTAATAGAATCTCCACATGTAATTCCGCAAAGGAGATTTGGGATAGATTAGAGGTTACCCATGAGGGTACCAATCAAGTAAAAGAATCTAAAATTAATATTCTTGTTCATAAATATGAATTATTTAGTATGGAACAATCTGAAACCATTGCATGCATGTACACTAGATTTACAGATATTGTAAATGGTTTGAAAAGTCTTGGTAAGACATATACTAACTCTGAACTTGTTTGAAAAATTCTTAGGTCATTACCAAGATCATGGGAAGCAAAAATGACAGCAATCCAAGAAGCTAAGGACCTCAACACTTTACCCTTAGAGGAGCTTCTAGGATCTCTTATGACCCATGAGCTGACTATGAGGCAGCATGTAGAGGAGGACACAAAGAAAAAGAAAGTAATTGCCCTTAAAGCTGCAAAAAAAGAAGAGAGCAGCATTGATGATGATGATGATAATGATGAAGAGACTGCTCTCTTAGCAAAGAAATTTAAAAGATTCGTAAGGAGAAAGAAACCCTTCCACAAAAAAATTTTTTGAGCTAAGTGGGAAGGAGAAAAGGATAAAAATAAGGACAAGGACAAAGAAAAAGAGAAAGACCCCTTGACTTGTTATGAGTGTAATAAACCGGAGCACTTTAGGAATGAATGTCCAAAATTAAAGAAAGCCTACAAAAAGAAAAAGAAGGCTTATGTGGCGACATGGAGTGACAACGAGGAATCTTCTTCCGAAGAAGAAGAACAAAAGGAAATCACAAACGTATGTTTCATGGCGGACGACAACGATGAGGTAAGTTCCGACAACCCTTGCGATGAATTTGCTTTTGATGAACTTTTTGATGCTTTTAATGAACTTGTTGGGGATTTCAAGGTTTTGAAAAAGAAATACAAGATTTTAAAAAATGAAAACTTAACTTTCATTCAAGAAAAGGAAAATCTTAATAATGAAGTTAAGAAACTTAAGTCTGAAAATGAAATTTTAATAAAAGAAAAAGAATCAATCTCTAATGAAAATGATAAACTAAGGAAAGAGGTTGAAAAACATAAGAACATAGTTGATAAGTTTATATTAAGCTCAACTAAACTAGACATGTTATTAAATAGTCAAAAAGCAGTTTTTGACAAAGCCGGATTAGGATATAACACTTTAAGAAAACAAAAATCACTTAAAAATATTTTTGTGCGTGCTGGCCAAAGTAATTTTACATGCTTTAAATGTAATAAAAAAGGACATAAATCTTATGAATGTAAAATTCTAAAACCTAATAAAAACCTGAATATTAAAGGGAAAAAATATGGGTTTCAAAAGGAATAATATTTGTTGGTACTAACCATGAAGGACCCAAGAAAGCTTGGGTACCTAAACATAAAGTTTGATATCATTGCAGGAATGTCTTGTGGCCAAGAGATCAAAGAGAAAGTGGTATCTTGATAGTGGCTGCTCAAGATATATGACGGGTGACAAAGAAGAATTCATCACCCTTGAAGAAAAGAAAGGAGGAGTTGTTACATTTGGCGACAATGGCAAAGGCCAAATCTTGGGGTTTGGTAACATTCAAATAACTCCCTCCACATATATTGAGAATGTACTTTATGTTGATGGTTTAAAGCATAACTTAATTAGTATAAGTCAATTATGTGACAAAGGTTTTAAAGTTTCATTTGAATCTTCTTTATGCACAGTAGCTAATCCCATTGATAATAGCATTGTTTTTATTGGAAATAGAAATGACAATGTATACATGATTGATTTAGACAAATTGTCTACTAATAACCATTGCTTAGTTGCTAATAATGCTAATATGAATGAGATTGGTTGGCTGTGGCATCGAAGATTAGGTCACGCAAGCACACACCTGATTTCAAAACTAATTAGAATGGATTTAGTAAAAGGTTTACCTAAATTAGATTTTGAAAATAACAAATATGTGATGCATGTCAGTTTGGAAAACAAACAAGAAGTTCTTTTAAATCTAAAAATATTGTTTCAACTTCTAGGCCATTAGAGCTACTTCACATGGACCTTTTTGGACCAACTAGAACCACAAGTCTAGGAGGAAAGAAATATGGTCTTGTGATAGTAGATGATTACTCTAGATTCACTTGGGTAATGTTTTTAGCTCACAAAGATGAAACTTTCTCGATATTCATGAAATTCTTCAAGAAAGTAACAAATGAGAAAAATACTACCATAGTGTCTCTAAGAAGTGATCATGGAACTGAATTTAAAAATCACTTATTTGAAAGTTTTTGCAATGAAAATGGTATTAATCATAACTTTTCTGCACCTAGGACCCCACAACAAAATGATGTAGTTGAAAGGAAAAATAGGACTCTAGAAGACATGGCCCGTACCATGCTATGTGAAAGTAAACTCCCGAAATACTTTTGGGCGGAAGCTATTAACACAGCATGTTACATCCTAAATAGAGCTTTAATAAGACCTATTTTAAAGAAAACACCTTATGAATTATGGCATGATAGAAAACCCAACATTAAATATTTTCATGCATTTGGTTGTAAATGTTTTGTTCACAATAATGGTAAAAATAATTTAGACAAATTTGATGCTAAATTTGATGAAGGAATATTCTTAGGATACTCTACAACTAGTAAAGCATATAGAGTATTTAACAAGAAAACTTTAGTTGTTGAAGAATCCATTCATGTAGTCTTTGATGAATCTTTAGCAACTCGTTCTGAAAAATTTGATGATGAAGAAGATACAAACTTAATTGAGAAAGATCTTGAAAAATTAAATATTGATATATCTTTAGATCAAGAACAAGACGCTAAAGATAATGATTCACCTAAGGATGATGATACTAACACTAATCATAATGATATAGATCTACCTAGGGATTGGAGATATGCTTATAGTTACCCTAAGGAATTGATTATAGGTGATCCATCTCAAGGAATAAGAACTAGATCATCTATGAGAAACATTAGTAATCATCTTGCATTTGTATCACAAATTGAACCTAAAACTATTGAAGAAGCGGAAAAAGATAATAATTGGATGTTAGCAATGCAAGAAGAATTAAATCAATTCACTAGAAATAATGTATGGACTTTAGTAGAAAGACCTAAAAATCATTCTGTTATAGGATCAAAATGGATATATAGAAATAAACTAGATGAAAATGGCATAGTAATTAGAAACAAAGCTAGATTAGTTGCAAAAGGATATAATCAAGAAGAAGGTATTGATTTTGTTGAAACCTTTGCACCAGTAGCTAGATTAGAAGCCATTAGACTATTACTTGCATTTGCATATCATATGAATTTTAACTTATTTCAAATGGATGTAAAAAGTGCTTTTCTAAATGGATTTATAAATGAAGAAGTATATGTAGAACAACCACCAGGTTTTGAAGATCACGAATTTTTAAATCATGTTTTTAAATTGCACAAAGCATTATATGGTTTGAAACAAGCACCTAGAGCTTGGTATGATAGATTAAGTAAATTTTTAATTGAAAATAATTTTATAAGAGGAAATGTTGATAAAACATTGTTTTTGAAAAGAAAAGGTAAGGATTTATTAGTAGTTCAAATATATGTTGATATCATTTTTGGTGCTACTAACAATATTCTATATCAAGAGTTTGCTAAGTTGATGCAGGGCGAATTTGAAATGAGCATGATGGGAGAACTCAACTTCTACCTTGGACTCCAAATCAAACAAAGCAAAGAGGGAATCTTTATCAACCAAACAAAGTACACAAGAGAAATTTTAAAGAAGTTTGGTATGGAATCAATCAAACCCCTCGGAACACCAATGAGTCCTTCATGCAAGCTGGACAAAGATGAAGAAGGTAAGAAGGTTGATCAGAAATATTATCGAGGTATAATCGGATCCCTACTTTACTTAACTGCAAGTAGACCAGATATAATGTTTGATGTTTGCTTATGTGCTAGATTTCAGTCTGAACCTAAAGAATCACACTTAATTGCTGTTAAAAGAATACTAAGATACTTAAGTGGAACAAAAAATGTAGGTTTATGGTATTCTAGAGACTCAACATTAAATCTGATTGCATACACTGATTCTGATTATGCTGGATGTAAGTTAGATAGAAAAAGCACAAGCGGTGCATGCCAATTCTTAGGAAGTAACTTAATCTCATGGTTTAGCAAAAAGCAAAATTCAGTTGCATTATCAACTACTGAAGCTGAATATGTAGCAGCTGGAAGTTGCTGTGCTCAAATCCTATGGATTAAGCGACAACTTGAAGACTATGGTATCATACTTGATAAGACACCTATAAAATGTGATAACACAAGTGCAATTAATCTAACAAAGAATCCAATTCAACATTCTAGAACTAAACACATAGAAATTAGATATCATTTCATAAGAGAACATGTAACTAATGGAGAAATTTGTCTTGACTATGTTAACACTGAAGAACAATTAGCAGATATATTTACAAAACCCTTAAGTAAAGAAAGATTCTGTTATCTTAGAGGAGAGTTAGGGATTTGTGATCCATTAGAATGAATTTGAAACCCCTAAGGAAATTTTATCTAAAATTCTTTCGAATCCTTGATCTTTAAGGAAATCCTATCTAGAATTCACATCTAATTGATCTATTCAAATCCAATGATTATTTTATCAATTTTTATGATCAATTTCCGAACACATTTCAGAAATTTCATGTTTTTGCTCTGAAATGGTCTCGGAGCCGACTCGGTGAGTATCGGAGTCGACTCCAGGTTTCTACTGAAACTCTCGAGTCGACCCTTTCTCGGCGCGAGTCGACTCCACTTCGGGATGGTTTTCTGTGACTGTCCGGAGTTGACCCCTCGCTTTGCGGGAGCTGACTCGAAGTGGTCCCAGGTTGATTTATCTAGGGCAGAGTCGACTCGCCGTTCTTTTCTAACGTCTCAATCTCTCAAAATACTCTCTCCAAAATACTTCCAGACCTTCCAAATTCCCAAGAATCCCTGATTAACCCTTCCAATCGATCAATGGCCCCTAAAACTTGAGGTTCCAACCTTTGTGCGGCCAGTGTTAAGAGGAAGAGGGCTGTGAGGAAGACCGTAAGGCGTCCGGTTCGTGAGCCATCACCTAGCTCGGATTCAACATCATCTTCCTCAACTCCAAATGCTTCTCCATCTACAGTTCCTTCTCAGGTAGATAGACTTGTTGATAGAATCATAACTACGGGGAGAAAAGTAGATTTTGAATTGTTTGAGGCTGAGGGATTTCTTTTGGGAAGACAGTTGATAGAGATGGGTTGGGAAAAGATCTGCTCCTTAGATTGCCCTACATATCCTGCTCTTGTCAAGGAGTTTTATAAGAATCTATCTAGAGGAGATAATGGTCTTATAAGCATTGTTAGAGGAAACCGAATTTTAGTGACTGTAGAGCTGCTTTCAAGATTGTTGGATCTACCCATGTCAGGAACTTCTACATTTTCTTTGGATGACAGAAGCCCAGCACTTTCTAGACTACTTAACCGGAGGTTGTCGGTTTTGAGGAAGTTTTTGCCAATCAGTTATCCTTAGAACTGAGACTGCTCCACAACATATGTAGTAGAATCATTTTTTCCAAAATTGGGAGATTCGATTATGTGTCAGAAAGGGATATTTTTGTGATGGATGCAATTGTAACGGGTAAACCCATTAACCTTCCTAGTATGATCTTATGGTATATTGCCGACTGTGGAGGAAAGAGAAAATCAAGCTTGCCCTATGGCATGATCCTCATGAAAATTTTCCAGAGCCAAGGGATTGTCATTTCTGATAGTGAGCCTATGAGGAACTTGAGACACACATATTTTTACAGCTTGGCCACTATACATAGGATGGGATTTGTTAAGAAGAACGAAAAATGGGAAAGAAAGGGTTGATGGAAGAAAGAGCAGCGGATGCTGAGGCACCGGGTCCATCAGTTAGACACTCTTCACCTGCACCTCTGAGCCCTCCTATTTCTGCTCCTACTCCTACCCCTGCTCCGTTATTTGATCAAGCTTCATCTTCATCAGTTGGCTTCACAGAACTTCAGTTAAGGCAACTCAAAGGCCTTTTTGATGATCAGTCAGAAAAATTAAAATCAGAGTTTGAAAACAAGTTTATGAATCTCAAGGAAACTCTATATTCTTTGGATGACCGAATCACCAAAATAGAATCTACTCTCAGCACTTCTTCAGAGTCTTTAAGTGGAGATCTTAATAACATATTTGAAGAACTTAAAGATGTCTGCGGAGATGGCGAAACATATTCTAAATGCAACGTTGAGCTACAAGATAAAATTTTGACTGCTTGCACCTTTGTGGATGAGAGACTAAAGGACTATGTGAAGATACAAACTGATGGAATGAAAAACATAATTGATCATTTGACTAGGATTGTTAGGACTTATTTTTAATGTATTAGATACTCAGTCCTTGCAATGTATTGAAGTTAATGTCATGTTTTACATTTTGGTATCAATGTATTAGACACTTTGATGTATTTGACACTTTGATGTAATGAATTATCTTTTTTTTGAATACTCAATGTATTTCTTCCTATTATCAATGAATGAATGATTTTGTTAAATCAAATCTTGAATGAATGAATGATAATGTTTATTGCTTCTCTACCTTTTTGTTGATAACAAAAAAGGGGGAAAGTTTTATAGTTTTATAACTGTATATGCATATGGGAGAAATTGATTAATCAAATGATATTAAAATGATTGAATGAATGAGATGGGATATTTATTTAAGTTTCATAGGGGGAGCTACCTCATTCAGGGGGAGCCTAAGCCTTTTTATGAAATCAAAATAAATTCACAAATCAATCATGCATAAACTCATTATTTTTGTCATCATCAAAAAGGAGGAGATTGTTGAAAAATTATATGCCCCAATCTTAGTGATTTTGATGATTACCAAAAGCCATGTGTACATTAAAAGATGTAATGAGTTTATTTACATGAGCAATGAATTTATTCAGAACAATGAATGAGAATGTTAAAGTATAACATTAATCAATTTGGAAGTAACTTCAAGCTCAATGTTTATGCTTTCAAAAAAAAATTCAATACTTAATATTTTAATCAATGAGTTTTTGGAACATTTCTTGAATTGATTCCTAATGTCAATTTTATTATATTCAAGTCAAAATAATGATTTAAAATGAATCTAGAACGAATTTAAAGTAAATCAGAAAACTTTCTGATTTTTGATACGTTTCGGAGCTGACTCTTGAGTTTCAGAGTCGACTCCACTCAGAGTATAGAAATAACTGTCTGTCTCGAGTCGACCCATGCAATTTCTCGAGTCAACCCCCGATTCTGTCGAGCCAACTCCATGACTGTGCGAGTCGACTCCGCTCAGATACCAGAGGTGTGTTTTTCTGAGCACTTCGCGAGTCGACCCCCAACTTTTCATGAGTCGACCCCCGACTGTCAGGAGTCGACACTTTACTTTTGATGAGTCGACCCTTTGACTTTCTGAACATTTCTATTTTTAGTATCACAACCTCGAGCCGACTCGCGGAAAGCATGAGTCGACTCCAGCAAATCTGGGCAAAATTTTTCCGAATGCCAACTCAGCGTCAACGGTAAGATTTTTGATTAACGACTATTTTTCTTTGTTTCTAACGGCTATATTTTTGCAGAATCTATAAATAGAGAAGCCATTTTCAAATCAAAAGAAACAAACTGAGAGATATTCATTTCAAGAGAAAAGAAAAGAAAAATCGGAAAAACAGAGCTTCATTTGAAAAAATCCGTGATTCAAAATAGAGTGAAAGAAAGAGTGTGAAATCAAAGGAAGCTCCTTCTGTGTTCAAGCTCAACAATCCAAGGAAGCTTCAGAAGAAAATCCAAGAGCTATTCAAGAGCAAATCAAAAGATTTTCAACTTTCGAAGAAAAGAAGAAAAAGCTCAAAACCTTCTCAACTGCTTCAACTGTGAAGAATCGGAGCTGAGGCTTGATTCAATCTAGCAAGGAGAAGAGGGAAAGAAGAAAAGAAGAAAAGCTCATAAGCCAACCATCTGCAAATCAGGCTTTTCTAAACTTTATTCTTATTATTGTTTATCTGCTCATTAAGGAGCTTTGTAACTGAAAAACAATACTTCTATTCTTTTGTGTCTAGTTCAATCTGAGGGATTGAACTAGAGGAGGTAGTCTTACCTCGGTTCAAGCTTGGTTAAGCTTGTGTTAGGGTTTTTGTGCTGGTGAGCCCTTGAAAACCAGTTGGGTTCGTTGTGATCCCGGGAAAACAACAAGTTTGAGTTGTGAGCTTGTAAAACAACTCTGCTGTAATCTAGGGTGATTATAGTATGGACCCAAGTGAATCTTGGGAGTGGACGTAGGTGTTGGATACACCGAACCACTATAAAATCTTTGTGTTTGCCGTGCTTCCATTGACTCTTTCTCTATCTCTATTTTATTCACTGCACTTGGTATTTGCATTGCTATTGCCTTCATTCTTATTAAGCAAACATTTTTAAAAGGCTAATTTTTTAAGAACCCAATTCACCCCCCCCCTCTTGGGTTGTCATCTGGGCCAACAAATTTTGCAGTCAAACCTATCAGAAGCTTCTTAGAGTTCATCCATAGATCTATAACACTTGTGTTTGTGATGGCTAACTTAGCATTTCTTGTAAGGAACAATGGTATCTTCGCTTATCACTTACTTTGGTCAATTTTCTATATACCCTCAAATTAAGCACATAACCTGAGGTAGCTTTCATACTATATATATATATATATATATATATATATATATTATTTAGCAATATCTTGACATTGCCCACTTTTTGATGCCAACAATAACGCTTATTTAGACGAAGGTACCCGATTACTCGATGAAAAACCAATGTTTAGATTTGCTTTTTTTATATACATACACATTTTTTTATCAGGCATGGAGCTCTTTCCTTAAATTCAAATTTCTATCATAGGATGTATATCAATTACCAATTTTTAGTAATAATTAAATCTCCAATTGACCTTACAACTAATACCTAGTTTACCTCATTAGTGTACATATGCAATGAAAGTGCTAATAGCCTTTAGATAACCCAAGTAGGCTACTAAAAGTCTAACAAGCTAATCTACTCCTTAGCTCGCTATGCTACATCAATTAGCCAATACTTTCTAACTCTATTACCTTTTTCTAGTCATTTTTACTCAAAAATTTCTTTCATGGCGTATGATTTATAAAAAATTTTAAAATTTCAAAAAAAATGTCAAGGTATTTTTAAAATATTTTTCAAATAGGTTTTCCTTATCCTCTAACTTAATTTCCATTGTCCTCAATGAAGTAAGAAAGAATAAAATAAGAAAAAATACCACCTAAATGAGACATGCCTCGTGTAATATTAGGAGTGACCGTGCAAAGTAGTCGCTTATTCCTAAAAATAAGAATTATTAAAATAAATGTTAAAAAATAAAATTTTGGGTTGCCTCCCAAAAAGCGTTAAGTTTAACGTCTTCAGCCAAATGTCATAGCTTACTCTGATTCATAATCTCCCCAGCTTCTTCAACGGGTAATTCCAGGAATGGTTTTAAGTGTTGTCCATTAACTTTGAAGATAGCACAATTACTTGGATTTTTAATTTCTACCGCTCCATATGGGAAGACTTCTTTCACTATGTATGGGCCAATCCATCAAGCCTTGAATTATATAAGAGAACTTTTTGCCCACGAGTAAAAGATTTTCTAAAGATAGCTTCGTCGTGGAAGGTTTTAGTTCTCTCCTTATAAATTTTTGCATTCTCATATGCTTCATTTCTAATTTTCTCAAGTTTATCCATATGTAATTTTTCTTCGGTCTCTGGCTGCTGAAAATTTCATAAAAAAGGCAGAGTGCGATGAATAGTAAAAGTGAACAGTAATGAACAATACTAAATAGTAATTATGAACAGTACTTTATGAGAAGTCTAATATTGCGGCTGGAAATAGTAATGAACAGTAATGAATAGTAATATTTTGGGAAAGCTAAATCTTTTTATAAAAATTGAGGATTTATTGATAACAAAGCTTATATTAAGCTTACAAAGTACGTTGCATGAAAACTTACATAAAACCGAGTATTTACATAGAAACTTACTACTTTACATAAAATTGAAAGCTTAACAACTTTTACATAAAAGCTGGTAATGGATTTTTACATGAAACTGGCTTTTGGGAATTTGTTACAGTCTTCCTCGGATCTGTCTGAAGTCAAGATACTGGTTTTCATGTTCTTCTATGGCCATAATAGTCCAGGTAGTGGTGTCTATGAACCTTTGGAGGATTGGTAGTAGGTCTGGATTTGTTTTAAGCAGGAAGTCTATAAGGTTTAGGGTATTTAGGCATTCTTCGAGGAGTTTTTTCATGGAAGGGTTCATGGAGGTGGTATGGCTGGCTTATTCTTCAAGGTTAAGTGCGGGATCGTCTACAAGGTTTTGGCTGGGAAACGGTTGGTAGCTGAGGTATATGATAGTTTGGGTGATTATGTCCATGAGTTCTTCAAAGAGGGAATGGAGTTCTGGATACTGTGGATGCCAGGTATCAAGTAGGTTCATGAGGTCTAAAACTTCTGCAGAAAGGTTTAGGATACAGGCTGGGTCCATTGCTGAGTAGTTATGGCTGGTGATAGGTCTGATGGTGGTAGTAAGTGGATTGGAGTGTGGATTGTGGTAGTGAAAGAGGATGGACGAAGGCCAATAGAGTTATGGGAGTGGATGGAATGGGTGAAGAGGCGATGGATGCGGATGAGAGCGGATGCCTGGATAAGAGGCGTCTGCCTCTTTTTATAGCCGAAAAAAAGTGGTGAATAGTGATAATGAATAGTGGTGAATAGTGATTAAGGACAATAATTGCTGGGAATCGTTTTGGATGAATAGTGGTAAATAGTGGATGAATAGTGATGAAGGACAATAATTGTTGAGAGTCGTTCTGGATGAACAGTAGGGAATAGTGATGAACGGTTTCTTAGGACAATAATGGTTTCAGGAACAAGGTTGGAAGGACAATTATTTTGGGTCAATAATTGGTGGAGGTGTAAGGGTAACAGGAATGTGGAGGTGTAAGGGTAACAGGAATCGCACCGAAAGGGTACAGTAATGGGACATTTGGCGAGCACTGCAGCACATGTACGGCTGCATTTGTGACCTTTTTCAAGACAATTCTCTCAAAGAAAAAGGTTAAAAGTTTGATAGGGTTATTGGAGCTTCACATGTGATGACTGTAGAATGGTTGCCGAAGATTCTGGAGTTAGCAGACTGGGCTGCATGAACTGGGCTGCATGAACTATGGTCGGCAGGTACGGAGTTGGCAGGTTGGGCTGCATGAACTGAGCTGCCACTGTGGTTGGCAGGCTGGTTGGATAAGGCCTATCTGGAAAGGCCTGTTGGCTTCCTTATGATTATATGATGTTATAATCTTCATAAGGATCTTGTGCAAACTGCATTGTTGTTGGATCTGGCTGTGATGATCCAATGTCTTCTTCGTTGTCCGAGTCTCCAAGTTGAGATAGTTCTTCTAATAGTTTTTTCTTTAATTCTTTTTTATTGGGAGGCTTACCTGTTGCTGGAGAGACTGAGCTTTTCTCTGGCTTTGGAAATTGCTGAGGATTGTTATAAGTGATAAGCCATAATCTGATATTGTTTATTAGTAGTCTTTCTCTTGACTAGAAGTTTTTCCACCATTTGATTCTAAACCTGCATTCCAGGATGGGTGGATATTGATGGTCTAGAGTCTTGCTGATGGTAAAATCCCATCCTAGGATCCATGGAACTTGGAATTCGACTGAGAACATGATGGATTTGTTTCCATAGGTGGCTATTCTGAGGTTGTCTTGGAAATAGTCCCATGAGTGTTGTATTTCTTCTGGTAATATGTCTTTGGTCAATCCAAAGTAGATCCACCAGTTGTGGACCCAATTTAGGATTTTCTTGTTGAATTTCTGGCAGAAGCTGAAAAACCAACTGTGATTTGTGGGCTTAAGGTAGAAGGCTTTGAACCAGGCTTCTTGGTAATCAAAATAGTTGTATTGTGTGGGTGAATATATTTGGGAGAATGTTTTGGACTGATAAGGATTTCCCCATTCTTCTTTGGTGATGAACTTTAAGATTTTGCATTTTGAATAAGCTATTGCTTCTGAATTGGGTTCTGGAGTATGGGTTATTTCTGCAGAATCTGAGTCTACAAGAATGAACTCATAATACTCTTGGGATTTCAAGGGTATTTCATATCCGGTAGGTAAATGATATTGGATTTTTGCCATTTACTGAAGGGAATATTCTGGACAGTCTGAGAATCTATTGGTCACTCAGTTTATCCTTTTCTAATAGTTTTACTGTCAAGGAACAATTTTTTGAAATGTATGGGTTAACCGGAGGTTGTCTGGATGGACTAGGTCTGGTCTTACCAGGACTTGGTGGACTGGGCTTGGTTTGATTTGGGCTAGGAGGTGACCATTTCTGAGTGGCTCGAGAGTAACTTTGGGAAGATGAGGCAAGGGCTGAATACTAGTTTTTAATAGGAGAAATAGTTTTAAGTGGTACCAAGGTCATGGGCTTGGCGTAAGAGGCTTTGGATCTGGGCTTTTCTGACATTTTGCTCTTGTAAGGAATTCTTTGGTTAAAAAGTCTAGTAGGCTATTTTCTGTCCCTTTTATAAATTCTATTTCGAAATCAAATACCGATAAAATAGCTTGTCATCTTGCAAAAATTTGTTTGGAAATGATATTTTCAACACTTTTTCTAAAATATCTTTTGCTGATTTGCAATCAATTCTGAGAAGAAATTTTTTTAAATACAAATCTTCTTGAAACTTTTGAATGCATGATACAATTGATAAAACTTCCTTTTTTTATTATACTATAATTTATTTGTGCATTAGTCTAGATTCCTGAATAATATCTGACTAAGTTTTTCTTATTATTAATTCTTTGTTCAAGGATTCCTTCGAATCCTATGTCTGAGGCGTCTGTTTCAACAATAACTAATGCTGCTGGATTTAGTAAGTTTAGGCAAGGAAGTTTTTTTACTAATGTTTTTACTTTTCTGACTACCTGAGTTTGTTCTTCTGCCCAATTTGTTTTCTTTTTTCTAAGTTGAGCATACAAAGGTTCTAGGGTGATCCTTAAGTTTGGGACAAAGTCTGCTACATAGTTAAAACATCCTAAAAATCTTTGTAATTGGGTTTTTTCTCTAATTTCGTCTGGAAATTTGTCTGCAAATTCTATAGATCTTTCAATAGGTTTAATAGTACCATGATATATATAATGTCCTAAAAATCTTATTTTAGTTTGAAGGATTTTAATCTTAGGGGCTGAAATTACTAGTCCATTTTGTTTTGCTAGATTATGAAACTGTCTAATGTGTTTGACATGTTGTCTTAAGTCTTCTGAAAAGATTAATACGTCATCGATGTAAACTATTATGAAGTGTGATTCTGAGTTAAATATTGTATTCATCATGTTTTGGAATTCACTTGGGGCATTTTTAAGTCCAAAGGGCATTATATTCCATTCATAATGCCCAAAAGTACTGTAAAGGTTGTTTTATACTTATATGTTTCTTTTATCTGTACTTGCTAAAATCCTGATTTCATGTCAAAAATTAGAGAATATTTTTGCTTTATAAAGTCTGGATAAAAGGTCTTTTTTGTTAGGTATAGGATACCTAATCCATTCTAAGACCTTATTTAGAGGCTTATAATTGATGACTAATCTGGGAGTTTCCCTTTCTAATTCTGAGGCCTTTTGAACATAAAAGGCTGAGCATGACCAAGGAGATTTACTTGGCCTTATAAGTCTTTTGTCTAAGAGATCTGATATTTCTTTTTTACAATATTCTAACAATTCTGTGTTCATCTGAATAGGTCTAGATTTAGTTGGAATATTTATTTTTTAAAATTTTTAATGTAAGGTAGACTAACCTGATGTTTTTGTCTATCCCAAAAGGCTGTAGGATTTTGACTGCATAATTTTTTTTCTAATTTTTCTTGAATTTGTTTTATTTTATGTTTCCAAAGATCTTCTTGTAATTGTTTTTCTATTCTAGTGGTTTTGATTTCTTCTTTTAGATCTAAAAGTTGTTGCTCTTTATATTTTAAAGACTGTATTTTTTGAATACTAAGATCTTTTAGTAAGTTAACTTCTTTAGTTCTAGTTGGATCTACAAATCTAAAAGTGATTTTGTTTCCAAAGGCATGGGTTGATATTCCTTTTTCGTTGATTTCCATCTGATAAAGAAGAGTTATGAATGGTGTTCCTAAAATAATAGTTTGAACATCTTTGACTACTATAAATGTTGTCTTAAAGCAGACATTATCTTGGCAAACATGTACGTCTGATATTTTGTGTCTAATCCTAAGGCTTTGGTTATTTGCAGTGCAAAGATTTTCAGTTGTTTCTTCATAGTATTTTCTAGGGAATAATCCTTCTGGGATGCAATTCATATCTGCTCTTGTGTCTACTAAGGCATATGTGTCTCTAATTTTATCTTGGACCTTTAGTCTAATTTTGATGTGCCATTTTTGAAGTTTTACTGTGGTGATTTTATTTAGGTAGCTTTCCTGTTCACTTTCTTCTTCTTGTAAGATTTCTTTTTCTTTGTCTGGTTTTAGTTTTTCTATTTCTATTTTTAAGTTCTTGATTTCTATTTTAATTTATTTAATTTCAGTTTGAAGTTGATGCATTGGATCTTTCTTAAGTTTTTCTTCTTGATCCTTTTGTTTAATTATTTCTGGTAGACTTAAAATTCCTTTTTTAGATTTAGGTTGTAATTCTCTTTTAAGTTCTTCTATATATTCTTTTCTTAATTCTGGGTCTTCAACTTTTTCTATGATATCTATGAGCAAATTGCTTCTTTTATTTCTGATCATGCTTATTTTAAGGTTTTCTGTGCATCCACATAGTGTGATTTCATTTAAATCTTCATAGGAAGTTTCTTCTTCTTCATCAGAAGAATCCTTATTTTCTTCTATTAGGTTAATTTGGTCATTTTCTGAGCTTTCTTTTAGATCTGAGGGATAATTATCTTCACTATCTCATAATATAAGTTTTAAGATCTTTTCCTTTTGTTCCTCAGGGATATCCATTTCCTAAATCTGAGATACTTTATGTTTTCTACAATTTTTGCTATAATGACCTTTCATTCCACATCTATAACAAGTCGGTATTTTTTCTCTTTTTGGTTGAGATTTGGGTTTCTTTTTCCATCTAGGAATATCTTTGGGTTTTTGTTCTTTGAATATTCTTTTTCCTTTATTTGGGTATTTGTTTGTTTTGGTCTTATAATATATTGGGTTTTCTAATTTCTTATTAATTTTCTTTTTCTTTTTGGAGGGAGGCACTAGGATCTCATATCCATATTGCCTACAAAATCCTCCTAATTCTTTTTTGGTTGTAATTTTGTCTCTTTTTAGTTTAGACTAGAGTTTCATTTCTGTGCATATCATAAGTCCTGTTTTATTGATTATTCCAAAGATATCACCATAGGTGACAGTATCCCAATTAATGTTGCCTTGGTGTTCTTCTGCTAGGGCTTCACTAACTTTTTCTAAAAATAGGCTGGGTAATCCTGAGATAAATTTCTCCTTCCAGAAAGGAGAACTACAGTCTTCTCTTTCTAAGACTCTACACAAAAATATATCTATATCATCTAAAATCTTGCAATTTAGGACATCTAAGTTTCATTAAAAGCATCTTGTTGTTTTCTTGTTTCATGTCCCCTGATCCCACGAAGTGTCTGTATATTGCATGGATTAGAGTGTCTACCCCATTGGGTTCCTCTGTTGCCTCGGATGAATTTGGTTTAACTATGATTTTTGTACTAGTTATTATTTTTTCTCTCTGTCTATAGTTAAGATATCTGTTCCACCATCCTTCGAATTGTCTTGTGAATCCTTGGATTATAATTTTAAGGGTGCTGTCTTCAAAAGTGTTGGAGGTTCTTAGGGCCCCTGTTGCTATATTCATTTCTAATAGGAGATTCCAGATCTCCCGATCGGACATACCGTCTAGGTTCCATTCATAGACAGCTCTACCAGTATAAACTTCTCGTTTGAAAATTTTTCTTTCTTCAAATTGAATGTCTGGGGGAGTTGGTCTAGGATAATAGTTCTTTTGTGTTCTATAGTATGTTTGGCCTTCATTATTTATCTTGTTTATCTGGCTTTCGGATTCTTGGGATGAAATCATATTTAATCTGATTTCTTTAAGTCTGTCTGTTAGTTTATCTATTATTCTATCTTCTTTGCTTTTAAAATCCTTTTCCCAACTGTTGTTCGTTTGGAAAAGAGGTCTTTGCATTTTTATTTCTTCAGTGATTTTTGGATTCTTAGTTTTTTGTTCAAGGGTTTTTTCTATTATATCTAACTATTTTGACATGGTATGTAAGGCTTGGTTGCTATAGTTATTTTGTTGAACTATTTTCCTGATTTCTTTATTAGAGGCTGGATAGCCTTCATTATCGGGGTTAATAACTTTAAAAGGAGAGGCAATGACTATTTGGTTTCTATGATTAATCTGCCATTCTTCTAAAGGGATGTGTTCGAAGTTTATTTCTTTATTTTCTGTAGTTTTTTAAATTACTCCTAAGGATCTAAAAGGATATTTGTTTGTGATTCTTCTATTTTTACATGCTTCTTCAAGCCATGTAAAATAAGGAATTTCTATCTCTAATGTGGTCATATAGTTATAATATTCTTATTTTAATTCTTCTCTTTCTTCTGGACTGGTTGTTTTCCATAATCAGTCTACCTTTTCTTTATTGTACTTGGCTCTAAAGTTTTTTCTACTATTTTCTTTGTTAATTTCAAAATTTCTTTTAATTGTGTTTAACTGCTTTGGTGTTTCATCCATCATCTGAGAATAAGTAGGTGTAAGGGTAAGGGTAACAAGAATGTGGAGGTGTAAGGGTAATAGGAATCGCACTGAAAGGGTACAGTAATGGAACATTTGGCGAGCACTGCAGCACATGGACGACTGCATTTGTGACCTTTTTTAGGATAGTGCTCTCAAAGAAAAAGGTTAAAGGTTTGATAGGGTTACTGGAGCTTCACATGTGATGACTATAGAATAGTTGCCGGAGATTCTGGAGTTAGCAGACTGGGCTGCATGAACTGGGCTGCCACTGTGGTCGGCAGGTACGGAGTTGGCAGGCTGGGCTGCATGAACTGGGCTGCCACTATGGTTGGCAGGTATGGAGTTGGCAGGCTGGTTGGATAAGGCCTATCTGGAAAGGCCTGTTGGCTTCCTTATGATTATATGATGTTATAATCTTCATAAGGGTCTTGTGCAAACTGCATTGTTGTTGGATCTGGCTGTGATGATCCAATGTCTTCTTCGTTGTCCGAGTCTCCAAGTTGAGATAGTTCTTCTAATAGTTTTTTCTTTAATTCTTTTTATTGGGAGGCTTACCTGTTGCTGGAGAGATTGAGCTTTTCTCTGGCTTTGGAAATTGCTGAGGATTGTTATAAGTGATAAGCCATAATCTGATATTGTTTATTAGTAGTCTTTCTCCTGACTGGAAGTTTTTCCACTATTTGATTCTGAACATGCGTTCCAGGATGGGTGGATATTGATGGTCTAGAGTCTTGCTGATGGTAAAATCCCGTCCTAGGATCCATGGAACTTGGAATTCGACTGAGAACATGATGGATTTGTTTCCATAGGTGGTTGTTCTGAGATTGTCTTGGAAATAGTCCCATGAGTGTTGTATTTCTTCTGGTAATATGTCTTTGGTCAATCCAAAGTAGATCCACCAGTTGTGGACCCAATTTGGGATTTTCTTGTTGAATTTCTGGCAGAAGCTGAAAAACCAACTGTGATTTGTGGGCTTAAGGTAGAAGGCTTTGAACCAGGCTTCTTGGTAATCAAAATAGTTGTATTGTGTGGGTGAATATATTTGGGAGAATGTTTTGGATTGATAAGGATTTCCCCATTCTTCTTTGGTGATGAACTTTAAGATTTTGTATTTTGAATAAGCTATTGCTTCTGAATTGGGTTATGGAGTATGGGTTATTTCTGCAGAATCTGAGTCTACAAGAATGAACTCATAATACTCTTGGGATGTCAAGGGTATTTCATATCCGGTAGGTAAATGATATTGGATTATTTTGCCATTTACCGAAGGGAATATTCTGTACAGTCTAGGAATCTGTTGGTCACTCAGTTTATCCTTTTCTAACAGTTTTACTATCAAGGAACAATTTTTTGAAATGTATGGGTTAACCGGAGGTTGTCTGGATGGACTGGGTCTGGTCTTACCAGGACTTGGTGGACTGGGCTTGGTTTGATTTGGGCTAGGAGGTGACCATTTCTGAGTGGCCTGAGAGTAACTTTGGGAAGATGAGGCAAGGGCTGAATACTAGTTTTTAATAGGAGTAATAGTTTTAAGTGGTACCAAGGTCATGGGCTTGGCGTAAGAGGCTTTGGATATGGGTTTTTCTGACATTTTGCTCATGTAAGGAATTCTCTGATTAGAAAGTCCGGTAGGCTATTTTCTGTCCCTTTTATAAATTCTATTTCAAAATCAAATACCAATAAAATAGCTTGCCATCTTGCAAAAATTTGTTTGGAAATGATATTTTCAACATCTTTTTCTAAAATATCTTTTGCTGATTTGCAATCAATTCTGAGAAGAAATTTTTTGAAATACAAATCTTCTTGAAACTTTTGAATGCATGATACAATTGATAAAACTTCCTTTTTTATTGTACTATAATTTATTTGTGCATTAGTCCAGATTCCTCAATGATATATGACTAAGTTTTCCTTATTATTAATTCTTTGTTTAAGGATTCCTCCGAATCCTATGTCTGAGGCGTCTGTTTCAACAATAACTAATGCTGCTGGATTTAGTAAGTTTAGACAGGAAAGTTTTTTGACTAATGTTTTTACTTTTCTGACTACCTGAGTTTGTTCTTTTTCTCAATTTGTTTTCTTTTTTCTAGCTACTTTGGCCTTGTTTACTTTTATACCTCTATTTGAAATTACATGGCCAAGGATAGTACCTTCCTTTACCATAAATTGGCACTTCTTCCAATTTAGTACTAAATGCTTTTTTTTTTTGCATCTTTCTAAGACCAGTCCAAGATGATATAGGCATTTAGAAAAAGTAGAACCAAAAAAGGAAAAGTTATCCATGAAAATCTTAAGAAATTGTTCTACCATATCAGAGAAAATACTAATCATGCATCTTTGAAAGGTAGATGGTGCATTACACAAGCCAAAGGGCATACGTCTATAGGCAAAAGTTCCATATGGGTAGGTAAATGTTATTTTCTCTTGATTCTCTGGGGCTATTGCAATTTGATTGTAAATAGAGTATCCATCCAGAAAACAATAAATATCATGTCCTGCTAATTGTTCTAACATTTGGTCTATAAAGGGCAAAGGAAAGTAATCCTTCTTAGTGGCAGCATTTAATTTTCTATAATCGATGCACACCCTTCATCCTATTTGAATTCTTGTAGGGACCAACTCATTGTTGTCATTTTGTATCATAGTGACTCCTGACTTCTTGTGCACCACTTGCATAGGACTTACCCAAGCACTATCTAAAATAGGATAAATTATACCATTGTCAAGAAGTTTGATGATCTCTTTTCATACTACTTCCTTCATGGCTGGGTTAAGTCTCCTTTGGGGTTCTCTTGTAGGCTTGGCTTCTTCCTCTAAGTGAATCCTATGTTGAACGATCGAGGGGCTAATCCCTTTTATGTCAGCCATGGTCCATCCTAATGCTTCTTTATTTTCTCTTAAGACATTCAGTAGTTTCTCTTCTTGTGAGGAGTCTAGGTCGACTGAAATAATAGTTCATGTAGGATTTTTGATGGACCTAGGTATGCATATTTAAGATGCTTAGGAAGTGGTTTCAGTTCTAATTTGGGTGCTTCCTCTATTGATAGTTTGAATAATAGTTCAGGTACTTTCTTTAGTGGTTCAATGATGGTTTCCATCTTGATTTTCCATCAATTGTAGCAACCTCATTAATTTGCTTCCATCTTGGTTCATGCAGATTTCTAGGTCAAGCTCTTCGTCACTAAGGTCAATTGGATCATAAACAGTATCCTGACTATAA